>JANCMA020352500.1:0-21508 GCA_024336925.2 Zoanthus solanderi | reverse complement strand
ACATGTATTATTTATATTGTCTAAAATCAGTAAAGATATTTTAAGAACATGTTTAAGAACATTTGAGGCTGATATCCAGAAAATATTTAAGAACATTCAGCCTCAAACGCAAAATTCGACGTTCTTATAAAAAAAGAGTGTATATGCACTACGTTAAAGTTGCATTTAATTACAAAGTTTGACAACTCTTGATCTGATATTTTGAAACTTTGCCGTCTGTTGTCTTTAAACTTGACGTCAAACTATAACTGTATCGACAGCAAAAGAATCTGTTAACCAATCAGAGCGCGTGAAAAAAATTTTATTCAAAATACGAAACTCTAACCCCCGTGTGTTAACAATGACATGTGCATAATAGCCTTGTACAGACTGAGAAATAGTGATATAACCTCAAAGATACATGAAGTATGTAAAACAGAACCTCGATGTTTCCCTGACATAACTCGGTAGATGCGTTGCAGAAGTATCCGAAAAGTTTGTGAAAGCTGACAACAGTCGTGATTGTGGACCAGAAACTCTCAAACCGTACTACCCGGCATTCTATCTTGTGCTACGGGATTTTTACCTAGAACCGATTGTGGACCAACATGAAGTGACTGGGGACGAATATCTTGAGCAGTGTCTTGAGCTGAAATCCGGTACAAGTAAAACAGTAAGTAAAAACACATAACGAGAACAATTAACATTTAAATACATTCATTTTTGAAAAAATTACTTATATATCTCATAGAAGTTAAACCTGTCCACCAGTTTACTTAAGAAAGGAATGTGTTCTCAGTTTCAATATGAAAATATCAGCACTTTAACTCTTTCAATTTGTATCACTGCATAACCCAACTGGTGGCCATTACAAATCCGACATTCAGACGATTGTATAAATGCTATAAACAAGTGGGATGGGGCGGTAGAACGAGCAGCGGAACTGATGATTCTAATCACTTGGAGAGGGTACAACAAATGTTCACTGCAAATAACCTTTTAGAATCATTACATGGTACTCTTAGGTTCCTAATTAACAATGGGGTCGGAAAAGGGGGGTCAGAATTTCTAGGAAAATTTAATAAACGGGGGGCCGGATTTCTAGAATAATTTAATAAACGAGGGGGGTCGGAATTTCTAGGAAGAGACTAAGAGGCAAACGTTTCAAAGTTGAGGACAAAGGATCGTCCAAACTGGGAATAACCACGCTAGGCCAACCTGTTCAGGTGCAGTGGGACAATGGTCCGAAAAACATTCGAGTTTGGCAATCATATTAGATTGAACATTTTCGATTTAAACACTTTTATTTCAGAGTGCTCAGATAATTACTCAGAAATAATAAACGGGGTCCTAATAAGCTCGGGGGGGGTCGGAAAAAAACGAAAAATTAATAAGCGTACCCCCCGTTTATTAGGCATCTAAGAGTAATAGTTCTCTTGGTTCAGTTAGCAATAGTTAGAACCGATTGTACCTGTAAAGCTGTTCTCCCTTTGAAGTCCCGAGAATCGAGATCTGCTCCTTTAGCCATCAAAAATTTCACACAGTTCACGGCGCCATGTTTGGCTGCATAGTGTAGCGGAGTTTGTTCCTCACCAGTAGTCTGCGCACCAACATCTGCTCCACACGTGATTAGAAAAGTTACCATTTCTACGTAATCAGCAGCTGCTGCCACATGAAGGGGGCTGCGGCCGAAATTGTCCTTTACATTTACATCTGCGCCTGCGATAATGGTATTCGTCTCTAATCAGTGATTTAGTGTCTTGTTTAAATTAACTCTATGTGGGTATGTTTGAACATCGCCATAAGTAGATTACAAAGCTTGGCTGGGTTAAGCCGTAAAGTTGAACAGAAAGATTTACAGGGCTCATAAAATACAAAAAAGATTTTTCAATGAAAAAACATATTATTCCCGAAATTCTAGCTCAGTTTGGTCTCTGCAAAATTAAAGTGCCTATGAAGGAAAATTTTGTTTTCGTCGGCTAAAAAGTTATTTTTTGGTTCAGCTTCTGAAAAAAATTGAAATCGGACTTAAATTAAGTTTTTTTTATAAGTTCTCTAAAGCGCTCAAAGTTTCAACGTCGAAATCTTGAACGAGCAGCTTGGAGCCTGAGTTATAATTGATCTCTGACGTCAAACAAGTTACTCTAGCTGATTAACCACAGCTATATCTGCAGCTTTCTATAGTCGCAATACTTTGAGCTTTATTTGCCGAGAATGGCATATTCTGATTCAGAACCAAGCTCTGCAAAGATAGCTCTAGGTATTCTGAAGTACTTGTTTGACGTCAGAGACCAATTAAAACTTAAAAGGTTTCGAAGTTGAAACTTTGAGCGCTTAGAAAAAAAATTAATAAAAGTCCGATTTTAATTTTTTTTTTTTACCTACACGTAACATAGTCTTTACCCAACGAAAAAAAAATCCTTCAGATGCATTTTAAATATTTAGCCATGAGTTAGTGCGACTGACGACAGGCCTTTGAGCAACAGGGCCTTGATGTTTCAAGCATTACCCATTTTCATGGCAATGGAGAATGTTGAGGAAATGAAGGAGATTATAGGTTTGCGTGAGAAACGAAAAACAAATCAAAGATATTCTAAAATTTGCGGATAATTTTATACTAAACAAATATTTACTTGACTAATTATATCTAATTGCAAAGTCAAAAGTGGCCGTCTTCCTCAATATTTCAATAAGAAATTTTATATCAAGATGGAAATTATCTGTAACTTCAAAGTTTACACGCACCTTGGCAAAGTTGGGTAGAATTCTCGAGCAGGTAAAAACCCTCACTGCATCTCGAATTTTCACTACTCTGCTCTTGAATTCTCCCAAACGTTTGCCTTGGTTTTTTAACCAGGCTATGAAGGCACGGAGAACATGTTTTAAGTAAAAATTAAGCAAGCTATTTTCAAATTGTGTTTTGTAACATCGTAAAAGTTTCCGGCAGTAAAATATGCAAATTGTCTGGTGCGGTAAATTTTGAATTTTATTTTCAAATCCATATTTGGTTGTAGTTGCCATATTAAGAGTCTTGCGCAACTTTTCTATTTTCTGTCAACAAAAACAGGAAAAAAAACTGAAGACATTTTAGGACAGGTTTTGTAGCAGGCATCTCAGTAATTATTTCATCGTCAACCAGCACTATACTAAATATCATCACTGACTACAAAGGTCAACTATTTAAACATCATGGAAATGAAACTAGTCATTGCTGTCACAACCAAAACCATCTTTACTATGACCATTATGCACCAGTCAAAGTAAACCCCGACCCCCCACCCCCACCCCGGGCTATAGGTGGGGATTTGTTCTGAGCAGCACACAAAAACAGACAAAAGCCCCACCATATGGAGCCATATTATGCGTACAATAGAAAAAAATGTCCTTGGGCCTCTTAAGATATTTCCTTTCAAAAATTCCATAGAAGCTATCACAGTTTTATTTGTTTCTTTAATGTAAGCAAAAAATGTATCCAATAACTTTTCTAAAGTGTTGATATTTCGAACACACTCCTGCAAATCAATCGATGCAATCATTTGAATAATAATAGAAAGGATTGAAATACATACTTCGTCACGCTTTCCTCCGCCATTGTTCGATTGATCGAGTGCATGTGCTCACTGATGCCCACAATTCCTTGCAATCATCTACTTTTCCCATACACCATTGCTGTACGAACCGTCGCCATCTTGGATTCTCACTCGACAAACCCCCACTAAAGGCCCCACTGTTTCGGAGCGGAAAGACAAAAATACACAAAAGCCCCTCCTACTCGGGATCCAAAAAGTTGCAAATGAGCCCTTAAATCCCCATCAAAGCCCCACATTGCTCGGGTGGGGGGGAGGGGTTTACTTTGACTGGTGCATAATGGCCAGCCGAAATATTGTGATTATACAAATTTACTACGTCGTATATTTTAACAAGTTTTAAAGATTAGTGTACTGCCGTTTCAGGACGAGGATTGCATGCCAACTACTTTACAACTGAAGGTAAAATATAAACTGATCGCACGTAGACAGAAACAACGAAAATAGAATGAACAGGGAAATATATGACAACGATTCGTAGTTCTTTAAAAATAAGTGCGCGGTTAAATCACGAATCCTAGTTGCGGGTTATTCTGTTGTTACTCCCCATAGTCTATATACTTACATGTATACGTGCATCTATTTTTCCATTGTGTCAGGAAGATCAGAGATTGTCAAGACACTATACTGATCCATCATTGGCCAACTAAGAGGTTTCCGGCGGCCACATCTTTCCAGACCTCTACATTTCCTTCTTGAGGTTACAAGAGATTCAAGATTCAATCTTATTATGTGCATTATCAGTTTCCTGGGTGTATGGTATGCGATACCTTCCGTTATCTGCTTTTAAAATGACTTTCTCTTTGATTTCCTTTCTTGGCCATTGTCGCTGGCCTTCTCCTTCTGTCTAAACAATAAACAAATACAACTCATTTTAAACAATAATTACGCAAAATGTTGAACTACAGAACAAAACTCCTAAAAGCAAAACAACCCAGTGCGACTTTTCCTCGCTGCCTACACTTTAATTTTTGCTAATCACGACTAGAGTATAATAGACGCTTATTTATTCACAGTCTCTGAAACGAAATACCATATTAATTACTCGAACAAACTAAACAATATCGCAAACACAATTTGGTCTATAAATTAATTTTATTCCTTCCTCAATTGTATTACTTGATAACCTAATAGTTAAAGGCGAACTCGTTGAGTATTTTTTACATTTTTAATGACATTTTAAAATCGGTAGAACACAGAATGTGTCATTTATAGCATTTAGAGTGTTAGCCTTTCGTCAAAATAACGCTAAACATTGAGAAAATTAGAGAAATTATTTAGGATGTAATAAAACCTATTTTCTTATATCACTATGAATATCGGGGCTGAAATCCTAAAAAAATTAAGAGCATCGTAAAAACGGTTAGGCAATTGAAAATGATTTAGAATATGTGAATATTTAGTTTGTTCGACAAGATAATGAAACACATGTGTAGCACCTCACATGAGTTTAGAATAAAGTCAATATTTCCACTAAAATTTACCAGTTCTTTGCATTAAAAATAATATTTGAGTTCCTGCATAAACAAGCTGTGGCGTCGGGAGGGGTGGGTCGATTTTCAGGTAGGTGCGAACCACCTCCTTTTTGAAAGTCTTCTTTAACTTTCAGAAACTGAATATCCTATCAGAATAATCTCATTTGAATTATTTTTATCCTCCAAACTTTTAGCACCGTATTGGTCCGAGTAAGCGCCCACTTCCTTCAGTAGTAAAACACATCCATAAATTGCTTGCGATTTCGGCGCTCGAAGACTCCCTGCCCTTCAGTCGACCCCCTCTCAAAAGCTCCTGGTGGCGCATATGGCAAGTGTATCTTATTACAACAAGTACTTAAGAACTTTAGAAAATTTTAAGACTCAAAAAACCAAAAAAATATAAATATTTTCAGCCTCAGTTCAAAAATAAAATTAGTATATATATACGACAACAACGATTAAAACAAAGAGGGCATGCAGGGAACAATGGTCAAGAAAGATAGAAATGGTAAAGGATAGTTACTAAAATTTGATATATAAAACAAAAGTCTTTCATTATTTGGCTAGGAACAGTTGTGCGTTCTTTCAAATGATTCTGGAACATTATTTTTAAAGCATGACAATTAACGGTAAAGGGCCGGTAAAGCTTTATTTAACACGTCTTTATTGAAATGCGGAAAAACCTTGGATTCTAAGAGCTAATGGCCTTACACTAAATACGCCGATGATCAAAGGTTTTAATATAAGTGCATTGAAAAGGCTTTACTCTGACAGTTACTGTTATTGTTAATGCTTTAGTAATAATAATAATAATGATAATAATAATAATAACAATAATAATAACTATTACTGATCGCCATTTATTACTAACAATAACAATTGTAAATTGTTAATGCTGTAATAATAATAATAATAATAATGATAATAATGATAATAATGATAATAATAATAATAATAATTATTACTGATCGCCATTTGTTACTAATATAATAACTATTGCTTTTTTATTATCATTATTATCGTTATTATTATTGTTGATATTATTACTTGTTTTTAGTCACTTTATGGCTTACATTTATGTAGGCATTGTTAAACTTTTGCACTAGTAGAACAATTAATTGATCTAATTTCATATTTACGCAACGGGTTCATAGAAGTAAGGACGCTCAGTATTTACTAATTTAGGGAAGGACCATTTAATTTTTGAGGGGGATGGGGGGGGGAAGAGATTTAGTCCGTGCAAGAATTTTTTTTCCGGCCCCTGGCCAAAGCAAGATATTTTTCCCCGTAAAAGTGCAGCGCTAGTAATTATTCCCCAATATTGGAATTCTTTTGTTCGGCCGCTTTCCTTGCACGAACTTTTTTCTCGACTGTATGCTGAGCGATTTTTTTGTAATTCGGTAGCAACTTTTTTTTTTTTTTTTTTTTTACAAAATCTTCCAATCCCCCTCAAAAATCAAATGGTTTTCGCTTAACCATCGGATTACAGTTAACAGAGCAGTGGTTTAAAGTAGCTAACAGGAAACAGTTCTAGAAAATTAAGTGCAAGATGTATCGCAAAAGCATAAAGAGCTTTGAAGTTATCAAGAGGGGAGTCGCTTACTGGCAGCAACAAGGTTCAAAATGAACTTTGTCCGTTTTTTTCTTTCATGTTATTTGACCATAGGACACTACGTGAGTTTGTTTTAATTTTAGATGTCCCTTTTGACCTGAAAACTAATTAATTGCCCGGCAAAGGTAAAAAAGGTATTTTTAACAATAATCAATCAAATTTTTTATCACTTTAGTCTTTAAGTGGAAAGTCAAAACCACTTCCGGGTGCCGGTTTCAAAACTCCCACGATCACAAAAAAAGTTCCAGGAACGTGCGTTTCTAATTACGTGGTCATGCGCATTACTCTTTCATTCTGCTATATAATTTCCAACATTTCCTCCATTCAGTCGGAAGCTTCTTGACCAATTCTCCCCTCCGCTGAAGGCGAGTTACAGTCCAATACACAAGAAAAAGAGCTAATGAAAAATGGCTGTAATGGGGGAAAGGTAATTGTAATGTGATCCGTCGGTTGTTCAATATAACGAGAGGTAGGTAATTTTCACCTTAAAACTTGTTGTAAAAGAGACTTGGTTTAAAGATGCAGCTCTTTAGGTAAAGGAACTTTTCTTTTTAAGATTATGCCGTTTCAAAAAGATTTTATAAGTTTCCATTGGATAAAAAGAAGAAGTCACTGCATGTTTTCTCACAACGGAATTATTAGACCTCAAAGGTTAACCAACATATATTTCAGTGGTTGTTTTTTTTTTGTCTAGCTAGCACCAAGAAGATCCACAGTCTAAACATCTAGTAATGAATACATTCATCCAATTGCCGGCCACCGATATTTCCAGTATTGGTGGGTTTCATAAGGTTCCAGTTCAGCGCACATGGAGGTCAGTTATACAAAAGAATCTCATTAGAATCTAGTTTGAATCTCATTATTTGACCTCCATCTGCCATTGTGTTACATCCTCGTGGGACTTAATGAAACCCAAGAATAGATCTAAAAAATATATAGAAAAAGTTAAAGAATTCAGAAATCCAAGTCGTTTTTACATTTCTTTATTCTATCTACATTCGGTGTTAAATTTGAATGGGTCAGTTGTTAAAAAACCAGTGCGGCCAAACGCCTGAAAATTTGGTATCTATGCTAACTGACTCGTTTGCTGCTTAACATATGTAACTGTGTGGGCTTCGACTCCCGCAGCAGGAGAGTTGTTAGTAATTAACACAAATGAGGGCAATAAAACAAGCTGTAACGTGCTCCGAGACTATACAAAACCGGTTTGGTCCTTACCCGCTACCGTACAATCAATATAAACCACTTGCATCATGTCATTTTAAACTAAAAGTAGCCAGCGGAAATCTTTTCAAATTTATTCATAGTTTAGTTTTTATTCCGGCAAGATTCAAAATATTCTGTCTTTTCTTTTAAATCCGATACTACTTTTAAAACAAAAATATCTGCGTCTGACATACAAGACTTTTCTCTTTGCCTTTTTGGCACTGAAAGAAAAAAACAAAATCAGTTATACTTTATCCCCTTTCAGCTAACTATGAACCATAAGATTGATCGATTGGGGGTGTTATTTAATGAATGTAGCAAAACAATAACTACTGATAAGAAGTAGGAAAAAAGTCAACAAACAGAACTGAAAAGGGTAAAATTGCACCGGTCGTGTTCAGTGTTTTGAGCCACTATAAAAGCAATCGAAAGTCTCGTTTTTGGTTGACTTAGTTATGTTAGTTTTGGTCAATCAAACTGTCGGCGAAAATCCTCAATGTATTGGAGACTGACAACTAAATAACACACGCAAAACAAGCTTCCCAGCACAACATAACAGTATCTTTTAAAAAGTCCCTGTTTTCGTTTAGCGGTGTTCCCGTTATACAAAAAAACTAGGGTTTTTTGCTAGACCGTTTCTGGATAACGCAGTTTTGTATACTCGGATGTGTGCGGGCCCAATGGCATTTGATAAGATCTCTAATTGTCAAAAGAAGAAACTGGATTCAATATTAGCCACGCCAAAATGTTTAGTAATGTATCTGTGAACTTTGAATTTCTTCTTATACACACATCCACTTGGAAAGAGTCTTTCCGTCATTGGTGCCGTTGCCTTCTCATCAATCAACCATCACCAAGAATATTTTAAAAACAACCCACTCACTTGCTGATAAGAGCAGGGTCATTATCTGTGAGGTTCTAATTATATTACCCAAGATATACGCGAATTCATGCCGAGTTTTCACTTTAGATTTTGGCTTTTCAGCGAGATATATTTTTATCTTCGCTGCGACGAAGGACTAACGTCCGAAAAGTTAGTGTTTTTTTCTTCCTTTTTTTAAAGATGTACAAAAAACACATTCATAATCTCGTACCCATATCTCCCTCTTTTCAGTGTAAGACAGAGTAAGATCTGGGTACGAGATTATCACCATCATTCTTAAATACAGTTTCTTAATAATGTTCTTAGAAGATGAAAAAACGTGCAAAGTCTAGACGTATTTGGTATAGAAATAAACTATTGTCAAAAACCGTTTGATTTTTGTTGATTTTCCAGAATGCAGAAGGCATATGTTTTCATCTTGTCAGCCGACCGGGCTTCACGGTCTCCTGTTAGTCGTGCCGATTTTTTTAATGTTTGTCCCTCAAAGACCATTTACCCGAGCAGCTGAAAAACACGACATCATGAGAAGAGGGCCTAAGACACCACATTGTAAACTCAATTTGAAAGTTAAACGCGTTTGGCTTAACGCCTTCGGTTGTTGTTTACGAGAGACCCCATGTAGTTTATATAAACTAATGAAGAAATTAAGAAAAAGGCGTTTGCATCTGGTTTGAAAATTAAGTACATGTCCTACTTGCTGACCAGAACAAGAACTTGCTGACTATAATTTACAAAACAAAGGGGGCAATTTAACCAACCAATGATCATAGTCGTAAAGAATATAAAAGCTGAGTTGTTATGCTAACACTCGAAACGTAAACTTCTTGCACTACCATGACCATATGACCATAAATTCCAACATTGAGTTATCTATATAAGAAAATGATAGTTTAAAGGGGTAAAGCCCGCAACCAACGTGGCCATAGTGTCCAATATAGTGGCTTCAAGTTAGCTACTAGCACGTTTGTGCTATCTATACTTGAGTTCTTCTTTATAGCCACATCCCACAAGCATTGCGCTATTACCATTAACTTCCAATTTGATTAATCCCTGCCAACAGTATCAAAGCGAAAAGGAAATTTTGAAAGAGAACTTGTTGACTTATCGTTTAGTGTTCGTTATCTTGAAAACACTGTTTTAACTGTAAGAGACTAACTTATTCGATACTTATTTGAGTTAAACACTCTGTTCATAATAAAGTAAATGTGTTTTTAATAAAGAATGTCCCTTGCATACTCATGCCGTTAATTTCTAACGCGTTAAAAAAGTGGAAATGCATACAATTTAGTGTAAATTTTAAAAATTTCCAGCCATTTGAGACACAAGCTTGTGTTATTAGTTTTTGGCTTTTGATGTTAAAAACTTTAAAAAATGTTATATTTTTTTATTTGTTATGGCTGAAACACGAATGATTGGTGGAAGATTGTGTCATTCAAACATTCGCAAATTCATGCATGTGCAATTAATTAGTCTATAGGACTTGTATATTTTTGATATTTGGCAAATTCGGCCGATGTATGACGTACAGTAGAAACCCTTTAGGACGGCCTCCAACGAAAAATGGTCGTATTAATGGGGTGTCGCATTACCGGGGTAGGGTTATGTTTTGTAGATGACGTGTATTTGAAGGTTATAAAAGTCATCTTCAAACATCTATTCTAAAGCAATTACACTGATTGCAAATAATGAAATAAACTTTAATTGAAACAGAACTTTTTTGACAAGTGCTATTGAAATTAAACAAACGAGGACGTGTAAACGGTATGATAAATTGAAAAGTTAGTGAATACTCGAACGATAAAACTAGCTCACCCTGTGTTCCACAACAACTACTAAAGCGCACGCGCCTGACTCTAGTTCCAATCTCTACGCCATTGTCCTTTTAAAACTCTAAATAGTTCCACTCAAAGTTTTTATATCTATTTGGAGGGCGCACAACCTTCCTCTCCTGGTTTTGTGTTCTTTTATTGGATTTACATTGCTTTTTTTCTTGTTGTTCTTTCTCCACGTTAACTGTAGCTTTGATAGGCTCCGTTCTGATATCATCAGCCTCCGTCTTGCTTGGCGCCCCGTCTTGGATTTTCATCTTTTCCTGATTCCTGAAGGCAAGTACATCTCTTCAATCAGTTACTACTACTTGCCAGTTTCAGTTTCAAATCTCTTTTTCATTATATATGGCCCGACGCATGGAAGGACACCGAATGGGTTGACTCGTGCCCTCAGGACACCGAATGGGTTGACTCGTGCCCTCTTGTCGTAACGTTGCTTCTACTGATTTCTTGCAGTGCTTAAATGTTCATTGGCTGTTTGAAAGCAATGATTCAACTTAGCAATCCTACTTCTTGCACGATCTGACGAAGTCGAGATCCACTGGCAGTCGCATGACTCTACCACTCGAGGGGACAAGTGGGGTATAACTCGTACTCTCGTGTACGGCTGAATTATAAACCATTGCCAATCACCAATCTCATGGTTTGCAGCGTGCAAAGCAAGCATGTCTCTCATCGGGTTCGGTTCATGTGTTCAACTAAATCGTTTGTTTGTGGTTGATATCCCGTGGTTGCTTTCCCGTGGTTGCTTTCCCGTAGTTGATATTCCGTGGTTGATATCCCGTGGTTGATATCCGGTGGTTGATATCCTGTGGTTGATATTCCGTGGTTCATATCCCGTGGTTCATATCCCGTGGTTCATATCCCGTGGTTCATATCCCGTGGTTCTGGTCTTTTTGATTTGAAGGCTTTCACAAATTTTTCTCATCACTGTTGCTGTTCTCCCCCTGATCGGTTTGTAAGTGTTCTATAACACCATTCTCGGGCATGAACGAATAGAAAATAACATTCAGTGGTTTCTGCTAGTTTATTGTCTACCGGATTCATATTGGCGAGTTTTGTAAATCCATCCACCAACTCCAGTACATAGTTATTTGTACTTTCTGATCTTGTTGATTCCAACAGATCAGCGTGGACAATTTTCCCTGCTCGTGTTGCCTTAATCGGGTTTGAAGGAGTATTAGGCTGTTGCTTTGGGTTCTGTAATCTCTGACAGACATCACACTGTTTATACCAATTGTTAATATGCATGATCATTCTGGGCCAATAAAATTGCATTTGCATTCGTTTCAAAGTTCTTTGATTACCCATGTGTCCTAAATCATCATGGCGTTCAATCATTAGCTTTGTTGAAACTACAGCTTGGTAGTGGAATTTATTGCTTCTCGGTAGTTTGAATTTGCGATACGAAATTTCTCCAGTGAATTTGTTTTTCTAAAACTTCTGATAAACATTTTAGTGTTCGATTCTGAAGGTCGGGGTATTTTTGCATGTTTTGTGAACCAAGAGATAACCTGTGATACATCCCCATCGTGTTTGAGTTTCAGTTTTTTCTCCAACCTGTGTGGCGTGTCCATCCAATGGCAATTGTATATTGTCTTGTAATCTGCTATGTCCAAATAGACTCAGGGCATCAGCGAGTACGTTTTCAGAGGAGCCATCAATGTGTTGGATTTTATAGTCCCGCCAATATCACTGAGTAAGGAACTACGGTGGTCATAGGGGTCCTTCATATCTTTCAAGTGTTCTAACTAATAACTTGTGAACTGTCTTGAAGATAAAGGATTTTGCCAGCAGTTGATGTCTGAAGTGTTTGATGGTATCTTGAACTGCAATGGCTTCTCTGTCGTACGTCAGTTAGTCACTTTCCTCTTTGACAATGTTATACTAAAAGCCAAAAGACTCATTATACCTTTGCTGGCTTGCTGCATGGGAGCCGATGCAATGGGCTCTTTGGTCTTTTTCTCAAAAGGTAATGCACAATTGTGGTGGAAGCCGATGAAAGCGAACAATAAGAAGTGGAACGCTGATCAGTTGGCTATTCCACAATTGTCGCTCATCTATAAATTATTGTAATCTGTTTGCAAAAACTTAGAATTTCAATTCTGAATTTAGCCACACAAACTTACCACGTCAAGTTCAAAAGACTCGTCTTTCACTGGGGTTTTGTCTTTGTAGGCTGGCATATCCGTGCGACTTCCAAAAGCATCTGTGTGAACAATAAACTGTTTATTGGGATCGGGGTGGGCAAGGATAGTCAGTGGTAAGACACTGTTTTAGTTTTGCTATTCCATTCAAATTCGTCTGTTTGTAGAGTGTGATTTGGTGGTTTAGTTATTTGGGCATATTGTGAAATGAACTTTCGCCACCAACCACAGATACCAAAGGAACTGTTGTAATTCTTTGTTATCTCGAAGCCTATCCCACTTGCAAACTGCAATCACTTTCCCTGTGTCTTGTCTGACCGTTTCGCGAATAGCCTTATTTCCCAACCAAACTATCTCATCTGTACCAAAATGATATTTCTTTGCTTTAACTTTGAGCCAGTGACATGGTCATAGTGCCCATTATCGTGGCTTCAAGTTAGTTACTAGCACGTTTGTGCTATCCGTACTTGACGTTGATCCTTAAAGCCACATCCCACAAGCATTGCGCTTTTACTATGTAACCTAAGACAGCTAAATACATCCTGTGATCTATCAAGTTTTTCGTCGAAAGTTTTAGATATAACACAAAGGTCGTCCATGTATAACACAAGAGGTCAGTGAATTTTTGTTTGAACGATTTCCGATATTTATTTTACACTATATGTTCGATTGTCTCCCAATATTCATCCGCTCTTCCTGTCAGTAGTGGAGGCCTTTGGGTGATTACCTGGTTATCTGTCCAGCCTTTAGCTTTCTGCACTTTTTCAAACTGTTGCAACCATTGCTTGGGATCCGTTGTTCCATCGTACGTTGAAAACACTATTTTCAAACCACTCGCTGAGCCCAGTGGCGTGGTAGACGACGAATTAGAACTATCTAACGTATCTTCTGAATGAGACATCGCTGCCACCAGTGTAAAACGGTATAATCACACGCAATCCAAGCTTAGTGTTAGTTCATCGATTGAATCGCCTTTACAATAGACCACTTCACAGTTCCTGAAAGGTAACCAAGCTTCTGCATGAAACCGAGACGAAGGTTGACCTCGCACAGTTAGAGAAGTGAAAATAATAGACATGCTAATAAGTTTCTTATGATAATTATTTCCACTTCTTTAACTGTGCGAGGTCAACCTTCGCCTCGGTTCCATGTAGAAGCTTGGTTACCTTTCAAGAACTGTGAAATGGTCTATTATAGTGATTTATATGAAGTATGAAATAAATAACGCTTTCGAGATTATATTCTTCTGTTTTGAGCAAAAGTCAAAATTAAAGTTTGTTTACCTCAGTTGTTATCTCCTTTTGTCTCGCTTTTACGTTTAAGGCCATAAGAAGTCATTTAGGGGTGATTAGTTAATCAATGGATCTCCAGGTATGAAAGAGAGAAAGGCTGTTGGGTCCAGTTGATGATATGTCACACAAAAAGCTCGACAAATTATCTCCTAACTGCCGGATCGCCATAAAATCACGCTTGTCCATAGATTAATAAATACTATGACCGGAAACTTTCATCTGGGCTCCAACAATCTAAACTCGGAGAACAGGAGAGCTCGTTTTCTCGGCGAGGTTAAAGAGAGTGAACTGGATTTGCAGATAACCGTTCACGCCACGTCCTGGCTACCAACAATTCTTTTGGGGCTTTGTAACCGCGCGATTATGACAAAAATAAAATATACTCGGGGAGGCACAGTGCAACGCAGCACGTATACTTACTCGCCCAGCTGGAAAACTATTGGCAAAACAGCCCGTAAATCTTTTTTATCTAGTACAACGAGCTTGTGAACGCAAGTTATGTTTCTTCCTAATTGGTGGGTTTTTTTATAAGGCCTCAGTTCAGCGCACATGGTGGTCAGTTATACAAAAGAATCTCATTAGAATCTAGTTTGAATCTCATTATTTGACCTCCATCTGCCATTGTGTTATATCCTTGTGGGACTTAAAGAAACCCAAGAATATTTTCTTCATCTACTGCTTCAAAATTTCTACACATGCGCAGTTCAACCGGAAGATATTTTCGGACTTCAAATCGGATCTTTCCAGGTTCACTAGTCCCCGACCGCTGGTCATGTGGAACGAAGACGCTTGATACGAGGGTGGCTGGCTTCTTAATCGAATCTTTGTCCCCTACTGCGCATGCGGGCTTGACGTTCCCGACAGCTGGTCAAGGGGAACGAAGACGCTGGGTACGAGGGTGTCTGGCTTCTCAGAAAAACTTTAATGCATTAGATCAATCAGAACTGTAAATTTGTGAAATAACAATTTGTGGTCAGATTTCCAAGTTATTAAGAAATTTAAAAAAAAATATTTTTGTTAGTGTTTGTAAAAAGCGCTTAATCTTCATTTAACTTCAATCATATTTGCGGTTGCACCACAGTTTGAAGTTATGAAATGATCATAGTGGATATTTACTTAAACATGTGTCGGTGAACTTTGTAGTTATACTAGAGCAGAACTTTTCGCAACGGTGCAGGATTGCTATTAAACTATCGGACGCATATCAATTTTAGTTTAATTTCTTTAAAACTCGGTTTCAAGGAAAAACTTTCTCTCCTGTGGCTTTAGAAATCAATAGCTTGATCGAAAGACCAAACATCTTTCACTACACGTCAACACGATATGTTCGTCACAATACTGATGTCATGATGGCGGCATTCAGGCTGTGAACACGTTTGCTTAAATTAAAAGCCAAAAAGCTGGACGTGCAGAAGGTGATTAGTGCAGCAATCGATTTAATGTTGGCGTTGCTACATGTTTCGCTTATCACATAAGACCTCAGATTCCTAGTTTGAAGTCGCGAGTCGCAGTTTTCTAGTTTCTACTGGTAAGTCTCAGTTCTGTGTTTTAGAAAGAAGCCATTTCCTCGAAGTAAGTTTATCTCAGTTGTGCAAAGTGAGACTTGCGGTGACCAGCTCTTGAAATATTGAAGTTATGTTGGTATTTATAGTTGATTTGGAAACGCTTGACAGTTCATCAAGAAAGCTGTCGGTGTGGCTATAGAAAATCATTTTAAAAATACAGAAGACATATTGTAGTGAAAGATGCAATGAATGTAATTTTGTTTTCTTCAAAAATAGTTCTGTGAAACCTTTATAGCGTCAGTTTTCAGTTTCAATCCTTTTTTCCAAATGTCTTAAACAATATTTGAAAGGTTTTGTAAAAAGAAAACAAAATTACCTTTCATGATAACCACATATTTTTTTGAAGCCGGTAACTCTTTTATCTTCATAACTACGAGGTCTGTTTTTCAGCTTTGTCAAATGTAGAGTTTCTAATGTCAAAACATATTCTCCATTCCACATCTATGAAGTGACAGCTATATTAATTGTCTACTGTAAGCCACACGCAGGTATTTTCTAGTAGATCTTAATGAAAAGAGCTAAGTTATAGCAAAGGTCCGCATTTCAATAGTTTACTTGTTTTTTCCCGTTAGTTTTTTTGTTTGATAAAGAAATTTCACTATATAAGTGTATAATCGGCAATTTTGCTGTTCATTTGGTATTGCACTATAAAGAAAGGACAAGAAACGCGGAGTTGCTGACAAATTATTAGTTAATCAATGTCTGATAACTAATATTTTCTGTAATTACTACGGTGGTTTCCTGGGACCAGTTCTTCCGACTGAGCGGATGATTACGGATTAGCCCTAACGTAGGGTAATGTTAAGTTTTTAACCCATGGTCTTGTTTCCAAACTTACTGAAACGGATTAGACAAAGTTTTGCATCATATTAAAATCTGAGTAATATTTATAAGACCCGAAGCTATTATTACTGTAATCTTTGCTTAACCCAGGGTTAAATTTTACCCATTTTTGAACGACCGAACGCCCGAAAAAAGACGTAGAATTTCCCTTGATTGTTCACATAAATACAAATAAAACCACAGGCGTGAGGGCAGATAAGATCTTTGCATTGTTTTGACTCAGTAGGAGTTGAAATAAGTTCCATCCTTTGCTAAGGGGAATCAAAAGATTTGCCATTCCAGGATGAATTGCATCCGTTTAACATCAGTAGAAACAAGTTTAGGATAGGATACTGGACGTGTGAAATCAGGATTGAGTAATGCAGGTAAGGAGACTGAGCAGTCGTGCACAGTTTAGTGATTTTTCAATTTGATGAAACCAGTGTTTAAACAGCATTCAAAACAAATTAACTTATACTTTTTACAGGTCATAATCAAAATTGCATTTGATGAATATTGTAATCATACATCAATAGGGTGGTGAAGAAGTTTTCGGGTCATTGCAGTGACAAATGTTTGTTGGACTCTTTCACCCTACCCTCCCCCCCCCCCCCCATCCTTCCCTCCTCCTTTCTTTCAGTTCCTCCTTTTTTTCTCTTATCATCCTCCCCCATAGTTTTTTTTTTGCCTGGCTTTTCGAATTTAAGAGAAAGCTCTAGCGAAGTAAATAAGATTACGACAGAGTCAAAGTTTTTATTTTTTGTGAAAATGTGCAATCATTTTATAAGACTCAAATTGCCGTACAAAATTGTTCAGAGTCAGCAGAAACGTTTGCATTTGTAACAATTTCTAATAATTAAAATAGCAAAAAGGTTGTTCAAACATTCAAAATACCATAAACGGAAATTATTTTCAAATTCAGTTTATATTACATCAAAATACTGAACAAATTAGCTTGCTTGGCAAATCTTCAGTTCTGCCTCAACAACATTTTAAACGTTCCTTAATAAAATTGCCTCCGGTTCTCATGGCACGACGAATTGGGTCCAAACCGATCGCATTACGGTGAACGGTCAAGGTTTGATTTTAATGCATCAAAGCAAGATGCTAATTATCTGCCAGAGTAGTTATTCTAAGAAAGACACCAGTTTTAATCAGTTCCGTTATTTAATCCTTCCTGTGCTCCGAAACAGTCCTTTAAAGTTTTCATTTTGCACATTTTGAAGTCTCTTCTTGCTCGTGTGCATGAGCTTAACTTTGATCTCCCGAGGCCAATTCTAATTTTATCAAATGTTGCTAACATTCATTTTTGAAAGATTTTAAGATAGCCAAACATCAATAAATATCTGCTGTGCGACCTGCGACCTCGCCACAGGTTATCGATCATTTGTTTAAAAACATTTTCAAGATATGTAATTTCTTTCTAAATTTCCTCAACAAACATCTGTGATGTTAATTAGCAAAATCTCATGATACAAACTCTTAACATACATCGCATTCTCGCAGCTTCTTTTAATGTTTAGTACCAGCTAACTAAATTGTTGGAATAGCCGAGATGCAAAATTCCTCTTCGCACAAATGAAAGACGTGAGCTAAACAGTTTGGGGTGGATGCGGTTGAACGGGCGTGATCTTTAAAAAGCGGCTTTTGTGGTTTTCGACATGAATATATTTATTGCATATTTTGTCGACAAATTTGTCCACGTTCCGAAAGATTGATATCATATGCTTTCTATTTTGCTTCTGTTTGACGTGTGACTGATAAAAATTCAATAACAAGCTAAGAAGGCGTAAATTACACATCCC
The DNA here is from genome assembly GCA_024336925.2 of Zoanthus solanderi. Classification (NCBI taxonomy): domain Eukaryota; kingdom Metazoa; phylum Cnidaria; class Anthozoa; order Zoantharia; family Zoanthidae; genus Zoanthus; species Zoanthus solanderi. The sequence continues at coordinate 3,306 of JANCMA020352500.1, read as the reverse complement.
ATAGTTTGTAGTTATTTGAAGTTTGTTTTATAACGCACGTCTTCCTTACCACTGCCCGTACTGCTGGTCCCCAGTTCCGACAGTTTACCACCGAACTGTCATGAACGTTATATATTTCCCATTGCTCCATCTGTTAGTGAAGACGAATTCTGATCGGACTGTACAGAGATGACTAAAAATTTCAGAGATGAGTTTTGAATGAAATTCAAACTTCAGTATCATTGCCGGCATTTAGAAATACTGTCCAAGGTAAATCATTCCTTTTTTTCGCTTTCGTTACTCGAATCAAATTTGAATTTAAATGATCATGGCCGTCAGAGGAGAAAGATTATAACTCCGCTGCTACGAAGAAACTCTAACGCTCTAAACGTCCGCGGTAATCATAAAAATTAGTGTATTTTCTTTTAAAAAAAAGCTACAGTGTCAAACATTCCCCAAGTAAGACATATTATGTGTTACCTTAAGTGGGGAAATGAACATTCCTTGTTATTCATTTATTATATTTTCGAGTGGGAAAAGAAATGGATACTTGCTTTAAAAGGTAGTTGAAAAACACAAAAGGAAAAAACTCTAAAATTAATATTTTCAAAACCCACCACGGAGCTGCTTTGAGAGTTAGTGAAGGTGTTAGCCTACAGCTAAATCAGATATTTATGATCATTGCAGTAAAGGTTTTCTTCAGATATCACCTGCATATAAACGACTTCTTAATCTTAAACCGAGGGTGGATGTTCTTAAACACCTTAGAATTTCAGTAACAAATGGTACCAAATAAAATATATTTTTGCAAGCATTTTGTGTAACAGAAAATGTAAATCTCTGTTTTACAATACACATGCTGTCTGTCAATAAAAAGTTTCGCAAACTCAGCATATAATATGTTTATAAAATTCACATTTCAATGTTACCAATATTTTGGGCGGTTTTTGCACGGTAAAAGGTTAGCTGAGATTGAGAAACAACGAAATAAAACTAACGGTGTTTTACCCTTATTAAGTTTCGGGCAGTTGTGAGGATGTTTTGAATTGTAGAGCATCTTTTAGGCTCAAGTTTTTATAAAACGGATTTTCGTAATAAAAACTAAAATCCTGAATAAATTTAATTTGTTTTTCTTAGAAAAAACGTCTTTACAGGATACTTTCTGGAGAATAAAAAACCTAGTCTTATTTCCAGTGGGGCTTTCCCATTTTAAGTAACGAAAAATGAAAATTTAAGTTTTTAAAACTCAAATTCAAATTTAATGAAATGATATATTACTTAAACCGCATTACACATAATTGTTGGTTCAGTTTACTCTGCCAAACAACTTCTTCCCCGAAACAGCGTATTCTGCTTGATCACCTAAAGAGCTTTATTTAAAAGGCACTCTTATTGTCAAAATAAGTTCTTGCTAAAGGCAAAGTTTACCAACATACACCACGAAGGAATTCGACGGATTATTATTCAATTATACAATAATTGTACTTGTCGTAAATTTTTAGGAATTAAGTAATTAAGATTTTAACAAACAAACCAGAAATTAATAGATTTAAAATATTATTTGACAAAGTGCTAGCAAACTAGTAAAGTATGTTGTTACACTTACTGTAGACAATTAGTTTGGTTATATTTTTCGAATTTTCTAATTGCTAGCAATTTTCATCGAGTTGTAAATGAAACCAGGTCAATGACGGAACGTGACCGTAAAAGACCTTATCTTGCCGAGAGATTGTAGCGAGACCCCAAAGATTTTGAGTTTGTCAAAAATTGAATTCTTATTTAAAACAGATACAACAAAAGACAAATTTTCATTTACAAGTGTAAAATTACACTTAAATTTTTGATTGTGAATATATACATACATAGAAGTCAGTTTCTAGCATGTAGCTGTTATCTATGCTTGACGATTAATAATAATAAATAATAATACTTTATTAGTTTTTCCATAAATGGCTTTTAAAAAAACTAATTACAATTAAATATGTTCTACAAAATGCTAAAGTTAAAAAATTGTATTGAATTAAATCAATTAAAATGCATTGGAGAAAAGGAAATCTTTTAGTTTCCTCTTGAAAATTATCAAGCTAGCACTACTGATAAGATCGCACGGAAGAGAGTTCCACAACTTTATTACACGGTATAAAAAAGTACGCTGCCCCGAAGCGGACTTGTAGGCTAGGATATTAAGATCCTAACTTTGTATCATTATATCAGTTTCTACTTAATGCTGTTATTTCAAAACTTTGGAACCCCCTAAGAAAACGTTAGCAATCTAGCAATAAATGGCAGTGACAGTGCCAAGTGCCTGAGTCAAGCTCCGAAGACGCAAAACTACCCGCCCAGCTGGAAACCAATCAAAATTCAGGAAATTAGCAAATCGTACAATATTTGTTGTCGTGCGAATGAGTCTTCTAGTTCCTGCAATCACTTGACAAAAACTTTAAATTATAATCTGCGTTCTAATTCTTTTTCAGAAACATTCTCGTTTTGAAAGACATTATATCACAACACGGTAGGGTTCGGAATTCCCTATTATCAACTCGCAAAATGCGAGATAAATTTTGAATTCGCAAATAGAAAATATATAAACTCGAATTTTTGTGCTAGCTCATTTTTCTTCTGTAATTTGTAAGAAATGCTTCTCTTACCAGGTGGATCGAGATCTATTTTACGTTTATTTGTTTGTTTTCCTGGTCGGGAAGAAGATTTATGCGCGAAAAAATAATGAACACAAACATCTCGGACGCCATTTAGAAAATTACTCAGTTAGAACTTAGGTCAACTCTGGAACCAGTCAGGTGACCTATCAAGAAACGCCTGGCCTTTTTTTTTGTCCCTTGTGAAAGCAAATGGAAATAAAGCTGTCTGAATTCAGCTTGTTGGAGTTCAGTTTTGCTAGTAGGTCTCAAATCCACAAACATTTTTTAGCTTGTTGCTATGAAATTAAATTAATTTCGAACCCTGTACGGATCTGTCGCAATGTTTAACTAATAAAAACGACAAGAATTAAAAGCAAAGTTTCGTCTCCTACTCGAACACTAAATACAACGCTACACTAGTGATTTACCTTTTTCTCTCCCTCAGGAAAACATTTGCGGAACCACCACGTGCCTTCAAACTGGCTGACAAATTCAGGTAAAGGTGTCGGAGGGGAAGGTGGAGGGGATGGCTCCTTTTTAGGGGTGGCGCTACAAAAATAGACGTAGGTTGCAGATTAGGTAATGGTACAACAGGAAAATTTCTCACGATTAAATACATATCACAATGTTTATGTTGCAGTGAATTTTTTAGTTTTAAGTAGTTAATTTTTTTCTAACTAGTAAATTT
>JANCMA020352399.1:0-11611 GCA_024336925.2 Zoanthus solanderi | reverse complement strand
GCAAATGGTTAGACTTTCGCGTCTTCTCGGATAAGGACGTTAAACCGTAGGCCCAGGAGTAAGATCCTTGCATAGGAACTCGAGTCCTGTTATCTCTACTCCTTGGAACCTCACTAGGTTCCTAAATGTTCTAAAACAAATAATAACACGCCTTTTTTTCGGTTTTGACTTTAATGAGTATGAACACGCATTTTTTGTATTGAACACACTATTGTTGAAGACCTGGAATGGCACTTGCTGCAATTTTTTGTCGCCATTGTCAGAGACTGATTTGGCATGTAAAAAGCATCATCCCAGGCAGATTAGTGGGGATATTTTCTTTCACCATAAATTCTGGAAGAGTGGCAGGTGGAAGAGATGTATTAGTGCTGCATGAAGCTGTTGACTTGCTCGTTTGAGCAGTAACCGACGACAACTTCGGGGCGACATATCCACTTGCAATGTAAAACAATTTCTTTTTTTTGCTTTCTGTTATTTCATCATAGTCATCCAACGACGATTCCCTGGCATGAACTGTTACCTGGGTGATTTTATATTGTGGCTGGCCTGCCTCCTTCAACTTTGCAACCACTGCTTTCCTTGCAGAGTGATTGGTGACTTTTTTCGTGCTTTCTTGTGGCAAGCAACTATTTCATTATTTGCCTGATGCGATGTTCAAGTAGGCCTTGTTATTATTGTCAATTACAGAGTTCCGGAATTCTTCATGGCTTCAGGTCGATGTGCAAGTCATTCTTCAAAAAGTCGCATGGGAACCCTCTCGCCACCGTCAGTACACTACATTTGTAGGGGAGAGCTTCGAGTTAAATTTTGCAAGCCACCTTGCATGTTTTCATTGGATATTCTTTGAAATGGACCGCTTTGTCTCCATCTGCCATTTGTAAATTGTTGAAGTCTTCCATCTTTGCATTGTAATGGTCTTGACGGCCTATGAATCCCATGTGTTCTGAGAGATTTTTGAAGTTGACGTTCATGAGAGGAACACCCTTGTGATTACATAATTTTCCTTCGGTCCAGAAAATTTCTTCATCTACTCGACTGTAAGGCCGAGCTTTGTTGGGTCGTTTTCCCTTGCTTTGATACCAGAGAAATTTAGCTTTTGAATTTAGAGTCTCTTGAGACTTTATAAATTCCCGTCCACTGATGATACTATTTTGCAAAGAATCCTGTCGAGGAATGCTTACATCAACCGAAGTGAGTCCGGTTTGTATTCAAAGCCGTCTTGTTTTCTCACTTCAGCATAGAATGTTATCAGAATTTCGTCCCGAGTTTAAGGGCTCAAACATTCAATTTTGTCGTCAATACTTCGTGCTGCACACCATTTTTGCCAAACAGTCAACCATGTTTGTATTGTCCGCTATGTGTTTCTATTTGCAGCCGACTCGTTCATTTCCGTTATTTCTTCACTCGAGATAACTGGAAAACGGGACATGTCTTCTTGTACGAGTGGTGTTTGCAAGGGATTATTTTCATTAACAATGGGGCGTTTCCCGTTCAGTGTTTTATCAGATAACTAAGCTTGCAGTGTTTCCATTTGTGGAATTTGCAAATGCTTTAACGACTCCGTGGTCAGTGTGGCTCTGTTTCCACTGTTTCTGTAAAGGTTGGCAAGTCAAATAATACTATCGTCACTTTTTTGAAAAAACTGGAGAAATAATTGAAAATTTACATCGGGGAAAATATCTTCTGTAGAGACATTGTCTAAAGTTCATTCCTCCATTTTGGAAAAAGCCCCTGTGTTGAAGGGTAAGTTGTTGCTATAGTGATTGTAATCTATGTTGTGATTGGTGGATTTAGCTGAAAGTACTTAAAATGATTGGCTCAAGAAACTATCGGATTACAGCCATTGTTCGATTACACTGTCCAATTACAATTTTGCAGATGAATTAGTGCAAAATACAACAGTTTATGCATCAATCACATTTAAGGAAATTGTAATGATTATGATTAAAGCACTTTCTGGATGATTTGATCACATTTTTAACCCAATTTTTATTATATGTATAAACGAGTTAGATCTTGGGAGCCTTTGATTGTTCTTTGCGGCTACAAGGTCTTACCTAGCACACATGGCCTTTAACTTAATAGCAAACAGTGGTTCATCAAGAAAGTTTTTAGCAAAATCAAGGAAACGACTGGCCATGGATTACGCAGTTCACATATATTTTAGGATAAATGCCCTCTGCAACCACACTCCTGCTTCTACCCACAAGTCTTTGGGTTCTTTTAAGTCCCAAAGAGCAGACAGAGAGATTAAGAAACTAGAAGGCACGGAGTGATAAAGGAAAGGGAAAACATATGTTCAAGCCTCGATAAGGCAATGGATCGAATTTAGGGCTTCTATTTTGGCGGTCAGTAATGCTGAGACAGTCAGAGAGACTTGACCCGAGGTCTTTCACCATCATACCTTTGAGTTTGTTTAGCTGATGCAATTAGAGTCATTAACTCATGAAAAACTAACAACATCAATACTGAGTTTACTTACACTCAATTTCCTGACGACAGACAAGTTTTTTATACCATCTGGTGAAAGTGCTTCGTAATTTAGTAGATAGACGAGTACTCCTACTGTCAAGGCACAAAATCTACTCATGCACTCAAGCCGAATACTTGCATGGCGATTTTTTTCTTTCCAGACACCGCTGGTAGGAACCTGCAAGCATTGCGACAATTTCCGAGATATTCATAACTTAAACGACAACTTTAATCAACTTTAAAGTTGTCAATTAAATTAGAAAGTTTTAAAACAAATACTAAATGCAAGTCTCATTGAGATTTGTAATTTCCTAAGGAAAAAGGAAAGAAATGGAATGTTGATGTTTGTTTATTTAATGAGGGTTTTGTGTTGCATTGTAGATGGCTTCTAGGGTTCGGTGTTTGCACCAGGAACTTGAGAACGCAAGAAATTTCTAAAAAACGAATGGCCAGGATAAGCTAGGAGTGTTAAGCAGGTTAAGAGTTTTCGTAAGTATGTTTGTGTTCATTTTGTCTGAGTTTAAAGTTCCCAAAGATTTCACCAACGTCCAGGTTCAGCCGCGTGATCAATTTTTTCTTAAAGTTTGATTAAAAAGCGGATTTGTTTTGCACTCCGAACAATATGGAATTTGAAGTGACCTTGCGTGAAATGAATCAGTTCATGTAAGAACTTACGATTTCTTGCTTATTCTCTTTGCTGAAAGTTCAATGAAAAAAGTTTTGTAGTCGTCAAACCAGTAAGCTGGAAGGATGTTTTCATTTCCTTTCCGCTTAATGAAGAATATACATCCACTATAAACAATGCAATCAGTAACTCGCAAGCTGTCAAGATATGTAACACAATATTAAGTGTAAATATCAGCTGGGGTTTATTTACATGTACAAAATCTCCTTATCTTTTTAACCAAGATGTCAAAAAAAAAAAAAAAAAAATCCAGATAAGGATTTTTTTCATTGTTTAATTTGCTTTTAAAGTCTTGAAAAATCATTTTCGATTTCACTTTGACTGCGTTTTGGTCCGTGACGTCAAAGGCAGAATAGCAGATCCGACTGCGTGGAGATATAACGGAGGATTTCTTGTGCTCTGCACAAACTGAATCAATCAGAGTTCTTTGCTTTGCCTCTGGCCGAGAATCGTTACAAAATGGAATTGTGTGAATTAATATTTCCTCTTCTTCACCTTTTTCGTTGCTGCAACCGCCTACAACACATCTACCTACAACATTTTACAAAATAGTAAAATATAAATATAGAAACAAGACAAGAGCTCTAACTACTAAACTCGGCTTTTAACGTCACGGGCTATAAAACAATATGGTAGTTACCAGCCTTCACAACGCGCAGTTAATTTAAACCGGAAGCAATTTTTCAAAACTTTAAGACAAATTACATCTTGAAGAAAGGATATGGACATTTTAAATTGTACATGCAAAAAACCAATAACTGATATATACACTTTAACCTATTTCAAGGAAAACATGCATTTTGTCACAGAAATACGAAATACTGAAAATATAGCACGGTATAAAGTTTCTGGACAAGGCAATGATATGAGAAAAAGGGTTCATTCACCTGAGTGTCTGCATGTGTTGTTCAACAAAGTGAAGGGTTTACATAGCAATAACAAGTGCATACTTATCTGTTCGATATGTCAATAACAAAGTAAAAAAAATGATTTTTCCTAACTTTGATTCATTGTCACAACATGTAGCCAGAATAAAAAAAAATTATAATAAAAACACAGAATAGGCAAATGGAAAATTTTAACTGCATCCAGTTTTCTTACAATCGGTTACCTCTGAGTCAAGCGGTGAAATTAAATAATCGGCCATAGCAGAAAGCTTGTCTGTTAGAGCATTACACAGGGTTTGGATTGTTGTGTTAACAGAGTTCGGAACCACTCTGGATTCTTTCTCTTCGATAGGTTGAATTGTGTAAGCCTATAAAAGAGATCATTCAATGTTTAACAATAAAAGAATTAAGCAGTGAATTCAGATTCGCCAAAAATCAATATCAAAAGTACAAAAAAAGAAAGCATCTCAAAATATTTAACAAAAGAGTACTAAAAGAAGTACATACAGATAACTATCACTAAAGGTATAGTGTTTAACATGTACTAAGAAGGAATCCGAATCGGTACAATTCTCTTTTAGAACTGTGGAATGTAAGCAGATCGAAGATATTATTCATTCCATACCCACTAACAAGACCCTCGGGATTGCCAAAATGTCGGTGCGAGTTATCAAAGTCAGTCTCTCTTATTTCACCAACAGTTACCTTTATTATCAATCCCTTGTTTTTAACCGGTGTAAACCCTGGTATAGTTTGGCCTGGGGCAGAATATACCCCGAGGTAAAAACTGGCCTAACCCAAACTATACCTGGAGGTGTAAAACAATTTTTTTTCTTTCCCAGGTTTCACATATTACTTTTTACGATACACTTACTATATTACTATTTTTTCAAAGCATTAACCCGAAAAGTGCTAACTCCGTTTCGTATGAGGTATGAAAACTCAGCTTCCATTCACCTTTCCAATCCCATCCCTTCTCATTTACATTCGGTCAGAACGAGAGTTATTTGATCTCAAATAAAGTATGAGTGATTTATATTTAAAAGCCAGGTTATTTTTTTTAAATCCACTTTTAAAGTTAGAATTAATTCATCATTTTCCCAAAAGACGTCGATTGACAAAAAAAAATGGAAATTCAGGTTTTTGTACTTCTCATAATTGCACAGTCTGTGGAAAATTTATGGTCAATAAAAATAGTTACATAAGACGAGACTTTGGTGGGCTCGTAAAAACGACAGAAATAATTTCTCAAGAAAACAGCAAGAAAGGATTTCAAACGCTGACTTTTTATACTTGCTTTGTGCTAAGTGCTTTTTACCCGCAAGAATTCTGTATCGATCACAGCTCACGTAAAAACCAATGCTGACACATTAATTGCGAAAATTATTTTCCAAATAAATATGCACGTAGAAATGTTTTCATGTTATTTGTTTTACTCTCACCTCTGTTAATTACCAAGCTGTTAAAGTTAAAACCTTGAAAACTTTCAAACCTATTCCGTTTCTCGAAAACAGATTTTGTATTTGAATTTTTGATAGCTCTTATACATGGATATGTTTTAAGTAGAAAAATGAAATATGTGTAAATTGAGTCGTAAAGGCACTAAAATAAAAGTTTTACAAGTTTTTGGTGTCAGCGTTTTTTTAAAAACAGACGTTTCGGCCGGAGCCCTTCTTCAGTGTAACCGTCAATTGTTTGCACGCGTCACTTTGATAGCGTCTGCGGGTGATAAAACCGAGCACGAGTAGAGTGAAGACTGTATTATATATTACAATAAAGGCTGAAATGACTATGAGAATGACAAAACAACAAAATAATGTGTGAAATGATATAATATAAATCTATATAATATTTATACACCAACGTTGATGATGGTTACAAACAATTCCAGTTTTCTATGGACATTAAATCATTATGCACTGTCATCCCCAACAATGGTGGAGAAGCTATGGGAACCAAAATGGGCCCTGACTACCCATCTGTTTTCGTGGGATCTCTGGAAGAACAAATATGCCAACAGTACACTGGATTTATACCTCAACTCCACAAACGCTACATTGACGATGTTGTCGGCGCGGCGTCATGTAAACGTGAACAATTAGATTCCTTTATTGAATTTGTCTCAACGTTCCATCCTGCTATCCAGTTTACTCATGCACAACGTAACGGAAACTTCCGTTTCATTTCTGGATATTCAACTAAGCATTCAAGATAATAAGATTTCTAAAAATGTCCACTATAAGGAGGCGGACACACATAACTACCCTCATTAAAACTCTTCTCATTCTCACCACTGTAAAACTAGTATCGCCTTCAGCCAGTTCCTAAGGTTACGTCGACTCTGTTCTAGTAATGACCAGCTTTTGCCAAGAATGCAATAAATGAAACGATTCTCCATAGAACCTTTGGTATCCCTCATTATTGATTTGTTTTTATAGCCATTTCAACATTTATCGTAATACAGTCTTCACTTTGCTCGTGCTGGATTTCATCGCCCGACATGACATTTTCATGCTAAAACTACAAGATGTGGGATTATCGCCTAAAGCTTTATGCTGATTCTCAAGCTACTTATCGGAAAGATTTCAAGCCATGAATATCAACTCCGAGCTGTCGAACAAACTACCAGTGCACAGTGGAGTCCTGCAAGGTAGTACCTCGGGCACATTCAAGTTTATATCAACGATTTACAGTACCTACAGTTACCCAACACTGCTCATTCCGGATACGTCGACGACAATAGAACTTTACATATTTTTTCCCATTCAAGAAAACACTTCAGTTCAAAAAAAAAATCAACAATGACTTCATTAGGATTCAGAACTGGTGTTTTGATAACTACCTACTCATTAAAGCACCCAAGGCAAAACTTATTCTATTAGGAAACATCAGAGTAATATCAAGAATCCCTAACTTCCACTTGTCCCTGTTGGGCAAAGAACTCTTTCCAGTTACATCTGCAAAAGACTTGGGAATAGTTCTGGACCCAAATCTCTCTTTTGATCTCCACATTATAAAAAACGTCTTTCGAGCTTGGGCAAGACTAACCGGGCAAAACACACCTTGACCTGAGACTTAATTATTGCAGTTTTAAAAAGCTTAGTATTTAGCAAACGTTACTATTGCTCATCTGTACGGATCAACACCACAGCATAACACATTCGCAAACTTCAGACCATTCAAAATTTCCTGTTCAAAATTTCGCTGCCGGCATTATTGACAAGTCTAGAAAAATTGACCTTGCTACCCTGTTGTTAAAAGAACTACACTGAATTCCTATCAAACCCTATCTGTTTTACCATGATGCTGTATTAACTTATAAATTAATCAACAACTTAGCTCCGAACTATTTATTGCCACAATTTATTAGGAGAGGCACTATAAGTAGGCGCTCAACCCGAAATTCGAACTTCCTAACACTCTGCCAGAAAACATAAACCTGAGTGCTAACACAAATATTTTTAAACGTAAACTTCGAAATTATCTTTTTAAAACATGTTTTAGTCCCTTTAACTTTTTATGTATATATATATTCTTAGATTATACGAGTATTAATGCATATTTTTCTAGATAATTGAACTGATTCGGAAAAGCGCCATCGGGGAGAATTCAGCAAGTATTTCATTGTATTGTAATTCACATGTCATGGTAACTTTGGAGATGTTATGACTAAAACTCATCATTCGAAATCTTAATCCTTTACGAGGCATGTTGCCAGCGGAGCAAGTGCTTATTAAGTATTAGGCTGATGCAACTCTTTCACTTACTTTAAATGGTACATCAATTATCCAAATTTATGAAAAAATCATCATGAAACATTTAACCTTACCTCCTCAACGAATGTCGACTGAAGGTAGATTTTCTGAATTTCTTCCAATTCTACCTCTAAATCAGTTGTGCTAACCTTACATGCTGCTTGTCTGTCAAAGAGAAAAAAAATAATATTGAAGGAATAAAGGATGACGATCTATTGAGGTAGATGAACAACAGGCAAACCTCACCTATCAAACAGCAAGTTTTGCATTTGGACAGATTTCGGAATTCTTTGGGTTAGAGAAACAAGAACTTCTGCAAACAAACCAATTCCACTTCTGAAGAGACAGAAAAAAAAGTTAATGCATTATTCACCTGACCTCGAGCATTTAATGTCTTTTTCCAAAAAAACATATTGATAATTACACAATCTACAAAAACATGTGTCTTCTTATTATAAGTTTTTTGTTAGCATTCAACAGTATGCCCCAATTAATATATTTAAAAAACATATTGAAAATATTTTTTTCTACATTTCAAAACGGAGAAAAAGTAATATATACCGTAAGTTGTTTGAGTCCATCAACCAACATGGATAATGACTTCACAAATAGTAAGGGTCTACTTAATGCGTATACGAAATAGTTAAACGCGTTATCTAATCAACTCTAAATTGAAATATTTAATCACTGCCATAATTTGATCAATCAATGCATCCACTAACCCACAAATCCCACTTAACCAATCATCCATTCACGGATGCACCATCAAACCATCCATTCATCCATATATTTATCTAATTACTTGTTTAACTTTTTTCATCCCAAGTTCATGACCCATATAAAGTTTAATTGAAATAAATGGATTCTGAAGATCTAACTTCGTTAAATAGATTCGAGAAATGAGTTTTTCTATGCAATCCATTGCCAAATCATTAACATTCTCTTGCTTTCATACAAAGACTAATCCAAAACATTTTTAAAATTTTGATTAATTTCGAGGAAACTTACCTGCACAGTGATTTGTTTGCAAGAACTGACCAAATATCAGTGGAATCTTTAACAGGTAATAACCAGTTGAACAAATAATGCCGAAGAGGAAACGATCCTCGAGTTACCGAAGATGCAAATGGCGAAACTGATGGTAAAAAGTTCTCTGGCAGGGAGTGATTTTGTAGAAACACAGCAAGTATCTCTAGAGAACTCCTAAACGAGAGATATCAACATTACTCCTTAATTAAACGGGGTTTGTAATCTTACCAACAAAGATTCACAAGTGTGTACTGTTATATTTCAACATTATTAAGGTATTTTATTTTTTTATTTTATTTTATTTTATTAGCTTCGCCAGGACACAATTACAAAATACAAACAAGAAATAATAACAAAAGAAATAATTTCAGGGATTGGCAGGGACGCCGCAACAGCTTACGCCAATAACTGCAGGCCCAACAAGAATAACAATATAAAAAAAAGACTTACTAGTATAAAATACATTACATACAACAACTTATTTTTACATCTAAACGTCTCGCACAGTATATCAATATTCATAGAGTATGCTTGAGAAAATGGTTAAAGTTAAAATAATTTTACTATACCAAATATCAGTTACATAACCGAAATAACTTTTCGAAATGGTACATGATGGCAAGACAATTTAAAGTAAACCATAAAGCTCAACATTTTTAAATTCTCTTTAAATACTGCATTATTAAAAGCTAATGTAAGAACACATAGCTAAAGAAAAACAAATAGTAAATTAAATCAGGTTCTATAAAACAATTGTGTCGAAATGAAATTACATTTCTATTAGCTTTAGATTTTTCATAGGTTTAAGTTCGAGACTGCAGCTTGATGTTGAAAATTCGCCATCGAGTCCAGTAAGATTTTTTGTTGGGATAAATAGCTCCTCAATGGAAAGCGCTGGGAGTCCAAGCAAAGGCCGACAGGCAAAATCATGATCAAAATTCACCACTGAGTGCAGTACATTCTGTCAAGCCGGCTTAGTTACCAATGCTAAAATAATTTGTTTTAAAAGTTTTTAGTGTCAATGTTATTAAAAACAGACGTTTCGGACATAGCCTTTCTTCAGTATTTTTGATAACATTGACACCAAAAACTTTTAAAACAACTTATTTTAGCATTTTTAATGGAGTCACACATCAGTAAAATTATTTGATTTTATTTTCTATTAGTTACCAATGCACCACGGTCGCATGAAGTCGAGGCATTTACCGACACGTACGTACATAACTCCAAAAAGGCTCCCAAATAATATCATGTTTGAGCCTACGAGCAACGGCAAGATTAATATGCGTTCTCCTTCGTCGAACGTAAATACAGTTGCATCTTACAAGCAACAGATTTTCAACACTTTAGACAAATCACTGAAAAAACGTTGTCGTACTATCCAGGTGCTATGCAACAGCTCTTTTATGACATTTAAATGTTAACGAGTTCTACATTTTTTAAAAGCAAAAACAAAGGCTAAAACTCAAGTTAAAAGTCAAGTTGTTCGAGGCCATCAAGCAATACCTGGAAACTTGACAGGTGGTACTTCCAACATGTTTCCATATCTCAAAATCGGGTTCAATAATTTTACCCTAAAAGTATTTAAAGATAGAAACAATGCAAAAATAAGTTTAAACCATAGCATAATTAAAACTAATCTTGTAGTCATGAAAGCATATATACTATAAGTTAAACATTACTTTCTTTTCTCAAACCACAGTTTCAAACAGAAAGGGTTTGTACAAGCATTCTAGGGTCTCGGACAACCAAATTGTTACAAAACCAAAGTATCCAGAACATCCGCAAAAGACAAGGATAAGTTTTTAAAAACATGCTTTAGTCAATCCTAGTTGATAAACTATTATCATTATTACTGTTACTATTATTATCATTATCAGTATTATTTAAAATATTATTATTATTATTAAGGATTGGAGAAATCGAAAGCAAATGAAATTAATTAAAAACGAAAACCATAAACATAAAACACGATAAAATTAAAAAATAGAGCAAGGAAAAAATGGTTATTCTCACCCTTAATAATTCTGCAAGAAGTGAGTTTCCAAGATCAATGTGCTGCTTGGCGCTAACCATTCTTGATACTGAAATCCAAATATTTTTCCAGAGTTGCTGACACGAGACTGTGATCACTGAGCCAAGCTTGTTTTTCCTTAGCGAGTAGCAATAGGCCAAAGCATGTAAACATCTCAGTACAGAAGTAACTAACTCTTGTCTGCAAAATCAATCATTTCAAATAAACAATAAGTATAACAATCCTTTCATTTGCCACTTAACCTATCTCAGCCTCAAAGCAATTACCAGAATTATAAAAAATAATTTGAGATACATTTGATTTTTGTTTAGTTGCCTTTTTCTACGTGCTTTGAAAATTGAGATGTTTCACCTTTTATGTCAATAATATCGTCCTTAGGAGAAGTACTATTGATGATCAGGAATAACGCCATTTACCTTGCAACATTTCACAACACAAAATTCTGCACCATTATCTTCTACTTTAGTAACACTTTTGTGTAGCTGTTTCTCATTCCCTTGTTTTACAAACTTATTTTTCGTCAAAATTCCGATAATTACAAATTCTTTTAGAAAGAAAACACCCTAAACTCTAACGCACCCAAGACTACACAAAATAACATTAACATTTTAAATATGACTGCATAATATGATAAATAAATTAAGGCACAAAATATATTTTTTAGGAAGCATATAATAATAATAATAATAATAATTTTTATTACTTATATTGCGCAAATTCGCATATGTATATGATCAAATGCGCATTA
>JANCMA020352295.1:0-11612 GCA_024336925.2 Zoanthus solanderi | reverse complement strand
CTCTCAAATGACCCAATATTTTTGTCTTAATGGGCCCTTGGACCCCAAGATGCAAAATCCTGGTGAGAACACTGTACAATCTGCTTCATTAAGAGCAATTTTAGATAGCGAGTGAATTAACTCAGATTACAAAGATCTAAGTTTGAAACTTGAGAAAGTTTATCAAAAGAGCAAAGTAATGAAACTTTTGACTCTATACAAGCAGTTTTTAAGAAGATATGGCAATTCAAAAAACCTCAAACAACTGGCAGAAAAACCGTTAATGAGCCATACATTCTTTGTCAAATCTACATTACATCACTGGAACAGTATTTAATTTATCATTCTTATATTTTCAGATGAGGTATGTTTCACAAAAATTAATACTTTCAATATTCAGGTCTGGTTTTATAATGCTTAAAGAAAAAGTGGCACCTATGCTAATGAGGTGAAAAAGCGAAAACAAAAATTTGCCTATTCAGTGATGTATAGTTTCCATGTTTCTTACACAGAAATCCTGGCATATATTGGGGTCAAGCACAGTTTTTATGAAAAACAACCTTGAGTTAGGGTCGGAGAAAAGTTGTGGGTGAGATTTAATTCAAGAATTAGGTAAGAAGTTTCTTTTATGGACACTGGGGCTGCTCCATGTCTTCCAACTTGCTTAGAATGATTTTAGCTGTAAATATGTTACAACCTTTTTTGAAGGAAAACAAATTACCTAACCTAATAAAAAAATCTGTCTTAATTAGCAAAGTACTTAAATGTGTCAAGTTTGAATTGTTACTCACATTTTCTTAGTGGGTACTGTTTGTCTCGATGGCCTAGGAGGCTTGATTATTTCACCTTTTTCCGGACTTTGTGGGCTGTTTTCCAGAAAGCCAAATGCTGAAAGAGCATCCTGAAAAGATACACAAGCTAGTTACTAAAAAATGTAACAGAAAGTTATCAAGGAGTTTTTCTCAAGAGTTTTACTTTCCTTGTGTAATAATATTGTCAAATGAAACAAGCAATTGTTGCATGTGAGATGTGCTGGACAGTCAAGCAGGAGTTGAGAAAGCAGTGTGAACCAGAGAGTACGGAAATGATGGTGAGAAATAGTCTGTTTATTAGTGAACCACAGCATAGGACTGGGGACTAGACTAAAGCTTTCGTGAAATCTGCTCTATTGTATGGATAAAAAACATGGGCATTGACAAGCGGACTGATGGATGTTCTATATTTGCAAATGTGACCACAGGATGCTGAGATATATGGCAGGAGTGACGTGGCAAGACAGGAGGTCTAGTAGTGAGGTGGAAGAGATGTGTGGAGTTCAAAACATTTGTCAAGTTGAGGCAGAGAAGACTGAGATGGTTTGGACATGTGAAAAGAGCAGAAGGGGGGTGTAGGATGGTGAGAGTTGGGGGTAACAGCCGTTGGGAATGCCTAGGAAAAAGTGGAGTGAGTGTGTGATGGAGGAAATGAACTTATTGGGAGTGGAGGAGCGTGTTATGCAGGATCGATGGATATGGAAAGCAGTCATCACACATCTAGCCCCATCCTAGAAGGAAAATGAAAATGATGATGGTGATGACGATGATGATAATGATGAACAGTATTCAGTAAATAGAATATGTATGCTATTGCTATATACTTGCATATACTAACAATGGATGTTTAGGCCACACTGTCAGCAGGAATTACCTATTAATAACAGTGTCAGCGTATGTTACACCTCCAAGCCTAAGGGGCCCAAAAATGGATTCCAAGGCCACAATACCAACAGGAATTATAGCATATATAACTGTGGCCAGACAGCCGTGTCACAAAAAGGCTCAAGATAAGATATTTTTTAAAATTAATTTTATGCTAATTAAAAAACTAATGTGTGTTAGAAGATACAGATAACTATTTCTTAAGCTTGTAATCCTGCAATACAACAGGATAAACCATATAATCAGTGTGGAGGTATTAAAAGCCATAATCAGTTGCTAGCAATTTGTGGTTCACAAAAACTTACTCAAGGATACTTTTCCACGCCCTATTTCTCACAAAGTAAACTATCAACTGAAGTCAGTTTAATATTTGTTTTTAGCTCTGATTTTAAATAAAATCCACTCCCAAAAATTGATTCAACAATGACTGCAAATTCTCAAAGTAATTTTGAGCAAATCAATGACTTTTAAAATTAAAAAAGGATCTTTAAAATTTGATGATTTTTAAAGGACCGAGGTGATTTTTAAATATTGTTTGAACTATGTAATAAAGCTTATTCACATTTGTGACATGATGATACAACAAAATATCATTATAAGGACAAAAGAAACTTATGCCATTAACACAAGCATTAAAACTAAGGGACAAAGGAAGGACTGCAGATGCAACCATACTTATTATATTTATGTTTAACTAGTATGCACAGCAAGTAATTTGTTACTGTACTTGCAACTAACCTGTACTTCATTCTCAGATGTGCCTCTGTTAGGAGTTACTTGCTCTACTGGCATAGAATACCTTGAACCAGCTGTGGGGTGTCCACCAGTTGTTGTGTGTTGTCGCTGCTCTGTCACACTTTGACTGTGGCGAGTCGTCCTCTCCCTGAATAAAATAAGCAACAACTTTACAATTAAACTTAACATTAATAATCTATTTGCAATTCAAACTTTTTTGAAAGTTCTGACATTCTTAATAAAAATATTGATTTACATCAACAAAGAATCAGTAACTATTAGGGGTTAAAATTGTAATCATTAAAACTTATTCTTTAAAATAGAATAGGAGAGGAAATAAGAAGATACAACAGCTAGTACAAATATTGAACAAAACAACAACATGAATCAGCACTATTAATTAATATAAACTACTGCTCCTAAAACTACTACAACCATCACATATTTCTACTTTTACCACTACTACTACTTACAACAACTACTGCTACTACTATTACTACGACAACTACTACTACTACTACTATTACCTCTACTAATACTATTACTACTACTACTACTGCTACTACATACTACTACTACTACTTCTACTACCATTACTTCTACTACCTCAGTCTACTACTACTACTACTACTACTACTACTACTACTATCACTACCAATAATAATAATAATAATAATTCTATTACTACTACTAAAACTACTACTACTAATAATAATTCTATTACTATTACTGCTACTACCACTATTAATAATTATATTAATTCATTAAGAAAATTAAAAAACTAGGATAATATAACATCGACGTTTTGGACTGTATTCCTTTGTTGGAATAAATAATTGCATTGCAAAAAAAGGTTAGACAGCTTACCCAGGAGGTGTTTGTGGTGAGCTTGAATTGGGACTTAAAGATGTATTGTTTGTAGTACAATTAGCTGGTGTTGCTCTTTTTAGTAATCTGGCCCATGTGACAACATTTGTGTTCATCTGACCAGCACGGAGAAAGTTTTTACCTGTATCAAGTATAAGTGCATAATATCAGACAGAAAACTGAGTTAGAAAAGCTGTACAGGTAAGATTAGCCTGCAAAAAAGCTTAAAAGTCAATTGTCATCACAAAATTATCTCTAATGACATGTGTTGCAATGTTACTATTGTTGCATATACTAGCACCAAACTGATCCCCTGCCATTCAAGCAAATCATTGCTTGATAATGGAAAACTGAAAAACTTTTTATAGCTTCTTATATAACTAAGGTTCCTCAAAAATAGCAGTACTGAATAGTTAACTTTTAATTATCATCGCTTTTCTACAGTACCTAATAAACAAAACCTTGAAAGATTAATTTTATTTTACTATTTTTAGTTGTAATTTCTGATGAGATATCTCAGACAATACCTTTGTGAATATGAAAGAGTTTCTTCTGTCGCTGTAGGCGAGGTTTCCTTGTCACAACAGGGTTTAGGAATGTGACCTGGTTCAAACATTTAAAGGGAAAAACAAACATATTTTGAGTTATAGTCATCATCGAGAGAAAACTAGAGCAACATTTGTGCCAACTCTTTTCAGTGATTAGCAAGTCTAGTGTTTTGGGGTTATTAATTATTGAGTCTCATTTACACAATACTGAAAAACAAACAAAGACCATAGGTCACCCAGAGTGCTTAAAACGGTCAAAGGTGTTTTGTATTATCAAAGAAACACTAGCAAACTAAATTCTAGGAATGTTATATGAGAAGACCTGTCTTATTGCAATAAGGAAAATTTTATTTTTCCACTGGAGAGTTTTAAAAGTTCAAATGAACAAGACTAGATAATAATGTTCACATTTGAAAGCACTACCTGTCTGGTGTGAGCTAGTACCAGTTATCTTTTGTTTGTAGCAGCCACAGCACTAGTTTTGCTTAATACAAAAACACCTTCAAATGTTTTGATTTGTGATCAAGACTAATGGCTAACAGCTAACAATTTTAGCAATTCTGACAGCACTTAGCTCATAAGTACATCAACAAAAGGTTAATAAAGCTAGTTTAATTTATATATGTAAGTAAAACATCATAAACCAAAACACAGTTTAATCACCATGCAAAGTGGAATGAACTAAAAAACTTTAAAAACTAGTAACTGTCCCAAAAAACTAAAATACTGTAGAATTTACTTTAAATTTTTTATGTTTAACAGAATATTACAAGATCCCTTGAAGATATCAACTTTTCCTTCTAATGTTCAAAATCTCTAAAAGTTAATAATTTTTTTGCTCCTTTTATTAATGAAAAATGTAAGAAGATAAAATTTATATCTCTGCAAGAAGATGCAAGTGGAGAAGGAGGATGCCATGAATCAAGCGAGATGGAGAGTAGAAGTTGGAGAGATTGCTGTTAGATTGGAATAAATCTGGCCACCCCCATTTATGGGGATAAGCCCAGATCAAAATTGGATTGATATAATTGAACTGATGACCATGAATGTCCTCTCTGTATTGTTTTTGTCATAATTCTATTGGGCTGAACTGTCTCGAAAAATTTTTATTGTGCAATACTATTATATTGCTTTTATTCTACTGGAAAAAATCCCTGTATGATAATGTCAAACCATGTAAGGAATGTTATTTCTTCACTTTTTTTAGTTTTCTATTTTTAGGTTTCTTGTATTAGTCTTTTGAAATAATTTTCTTATTAACAGATCTGAACACTAGAAGACAAACCAAATCAAAAACTTACTGTTAGAAGCCAAATAAAGTTATAAATGATTTAATACAATTAAAAGTATTTATCATGAACAAAAATAACCTCAAACCTGTGCTAAAAGTGTGGTGAAAAGGTTGGTTATTGTTAGGAACTGATTAAATCAGCACTTTTGTATGTTACCATGGTAATACACAAAATATTATATGTACACTAAGTCACCAATTTCAAAAACATTTTGTGCTGCTTCATTTAAATTGTCTAAAAGTTGCAAATCTTTTAAGCTGAATAGGTTGGGTAATATGTGTAAGATAATCTAAGAGATAAAAGGTATTAATAATAGTTTTTTTTAAACTACACCTAAAGAACACAGACAAATTGGACATATTTAGAATGGCTACATGAAATAAAATTTTATTATAATTGTTTAACTTAAGTTAGATTTATTTTTCTGTTAATACTTTTGATAAACTCTTTATGAGACTTACTGAATAATGAATTCCTGTTGTACAAAAAAATGCCAGCCTATTCATCAAAACTAAATAATACTAACATTAAAGGCTTCAATGTAAAAATTTCCCTTACCCTACTGAGATAAGTGTCTGACAGTCAAGTTTAGATTATTATTTTTTTTTATCAACTATTGAAATCCAGATAAAATTTTGGAAGGAAACAAAAAACATGTTCACTATAACAAACTCCACTTTGAATTCTACCAACTTGGCCTAACAGCCTTTTTTGGAAGCTGGAACTTGGAATTTAGAACAAACACAATGTCATATCTATGTATGGTTGCCCCTTTGGCAAGTAAAAAAAGACTTAAAATCATTGAATTTTGTTGTTAAATGTAATGAAAATAACGATGAAAATCCTGAGAAAAAAAGAAAAAAAATATGGAGGAGAACAGTAGAAAGAGAGAGATGTGAAATGGGGTTTGAGACATGGAGGGAGGCAGAACAAGTGGCCAAGGACAGAAGGAGAGAGATGGAGAGATTTGATAAAAGGTCCGATACTCCAGTCAGGAGTTAGGACATAAGAAGAAGAAGAAGAAACAGTAAACATTTTATTTTCATTCTAGTAAAACCAAAAAAGTAAAATTATTTTAAAAAACAAAATTAATTAATCAAAAACAATTATCATATTTTAGGAATTGTTTACTAGAAGTTAAAAAACATTAACAATTATTCACACAGAGAATATCTTCTTTGCAAATGTGACCTGTTCTCAAAAATACTTAGGTTCATATGGAAAATATTCCTAAAATACTTCAAAACTTTTGCATATTTTAAACCAATTATTTCAGCCTTGTATTATGCATTAAATGGCAAAATAAAAATTGATACTATATATACTGAAATAGTTTCAGAAATTTCTGAAACAAAAACATTTTACTAAAAAGGAATTGTTTAGTACATGAAGTTATGCAACATTAATAATGCTACCAAGAGGCTACATAGTAGTACTCATACTGGTTCGTGAAAATTACAATAATCTTTCATGAACAATGATAAATAATTAAATTTGCTGCTACAGAAACAAAGTACTTTTGCAACAAATTTATCATAGTTGCTGTTTGCCATCTCACATTCAAAACTAATGTTAAAACATATCTGCATGCCCATCAGATGGAAATTCGTGGCACAACAAAAAATGGCCCCCATTCCTTGACATGTTACACTTCTGGTACGGGTAATTATTTTATATTGTCTGAGAACAAAATTACACAGTAAATCAAATTTCAAATTCCTTAGCTATAAATAAATTCTTAATTTCTAAAAAATAGTCCTATTGCAGAACAAAAACAACATACTTTTACCCTGAACTGAAATTAATTTAAACTAAATATCAACATCTCAATGCTGAAAAACTAATTTCTGGGAAAATATCCCTTTCATAATAGTTTTAACACAATTATTAATTATAACAATGATAACCTTAGAAGCCTTGCAGCTAACATGAACATAGACAAAATTATTAATTTTAGTTAAAACTTTTTGCTAATCCAACAACTTAGTGGATAGATCAATTATTGCTTTTTCCAAAACTATCATCTTTGAATTAAATTTGGAGATTCAACTCATCAAATTTTATAAAAAATACCGGCGAGGTTAACTAATTAAATCTTAAAATATAACTTCAAAAAATTAACAAAGAAATAAACTTTGAAATGGAGATTTAAAACATGATAAAACACTTAGCAGCTGCAAAGATAATTAACATTACTGGAAGAGAACTCAATAGAACACAAAAGAAAGAACAGCACCTTTTCGTAGAAAATATAGGAAATTCTTTTAATTTTCCACAACATTAGTCGACATCTCCTCAGTGCAGGAATCTTCACTTGTTTACCACAGTGACGAACTTTAACACAGAATTTATCCATAAAAATATCATACATTAATGATTTTTCTTTCCCATGAGAATACACTTCCTGATTACACAAACCATCTGTTTCATCTTGATAACTTTTCTTTAATTCCCTATGAGATTCAGCGTTCTGCTCTAATTTGGACTTTAAAGGTGGTTTCTTTCGAATACACCTTTTTTGTTTAGTAACATAAATGTTTCTTCTTGGCACCCTTCTTGCCTTGCAAGGTTTAGCCATGCTGCAAGTTCGGTCACTGTTACTGGTATTCAATATTACACTTTTGGGTCTCTGGGAGACATGTGATGATGTATCTGAGGATTTTCTGAGATACCTACGAGATTCATTATTCACACCAAGTACAGTTTGAACCACATAACTCTTAGGTCTTCCTTTTGGTGACGATGAAGTAGTTCTCTTAGGCCCTTTGTTTATAACCTCTAAATTTGTACTCTTTGGTCGATGCAGATACTTTGCCCTGGTTACATTAATCATTTTATCAAATGGGTTTGAAGCTTCTTTAAGAGACTTTTCACTAGCACTTGATTTTGAGGAGAGTTCCAAGACAGAACTCTTGGGCCTTGCCTTGGGTATATTTAGACTATTTTCACTGCATGTTCTAGTCCTGTCAAAATGGTCGCGAACTTTTTTACTAGGCTGTGCCTTTATAGTTCTTGAATAGACAGAATTGTCACTTAGGCTAATTTTGTTGATAGCTTTCAGTGTGTTTACAACGGGTTTCCTTATGTGACTGACTCTTTCAAGTGATGAAGATCTGCAGTTGCTGCCATAAAAAGGTTCACTTTTATTTGCCCTGTGAAAATCTGGTGAGAACCTTCCTTGTTTGTTTTCTGAAGTATTTCTACTCTTTTGTAAAAGGCCAGGGGAATTTGATTTATCTTTTACTTTTAAGGATTTCTGCTCTGCTTCTCTGTTAGAAATATCAGCATAATCATGCAAATCAGAAGGCAAAAGTTTTCCTCCTCTAAATGGCAAAGGGCAAGACATAGCCAAAACTTCTTTATTTGAAGAAGTCTTGGATTTTAAAGCTGTAGATTTTTCACTAATACCTTTAGAAGAATAAACATTATCTTTGGGAACATATTTTCCTGTCCGAAAAGGAGGGAACTTTTTGTTTGATGCAGCTGGCATGGTTTTGCTCATGTTTCCTTCAGCATAATGTGTCAAGCAAACATTTTCCTTTCTTGATGATTTTTGTTGTGGTTTTGTAAATGGTTTGCCAGTTTCTGAATTAACTCTCTTGTTTGTTTCCTTTCCAGCTGTATTTCGATTACTTATGCTTCCAATTTGATCTTGGTTTAAATCGATTTTACTGTGTTCTGCTTCTGAAAGAACTCTGTGTTTCTCTGTTTTATGAAAAGCTGGACCATCCTTTGTATAATCCATTGTCTGTTCCCAAGTCAGATAGACCAGCCAAATATGGCTAGCACACTGATAGGTCTCTCAAACATGCTACATATGCTTCTAGGGCAAAACATTATCAAATTTTCTCATTGACAAACACACAGCCAAGCCCCATAATATTTCAAGTGACTTTTTGTAATTTTAGTTAGCATTTTTGACAAGCAATATAACATATCTTTAGATCAGTTCTTGCTCAGTAAATTTGGCATAGAGAAAATGAAGAATTAGTTAGGTCAAGCATCATTTAGGATTTCATAAATCTTTCTGCCAGTGAAATCTTGAAAACAATTTCATCCATCCTGCCAAAACCACCTGCCACTATTCTGATCAGAGATCATAAAATTCATTCTATGAATATAATTAGAACATCCCCCTCAAAACAATGACACAAACTTGTCACAAATTACAGTTTTCCTACATTTAAAATCTCCATGATTCTTGAAAAGAAAATAAATAATGCTAGAATTTTTAATAAGATTTATTTTCTACAAGCCATACAAATTCCTAACTGTGGTAATTCTAGTTTCAAAGTTTATAAATAACATGTCTGGCTGTGTGTGTTCTTTCAATTCACTAGCCAATGTTCTTTGTTCACCAGTCACCACCTGCTCTCTGTTCACAGCTGATTGGTTAGAATAAAGTATTGGTAAATGAAAGCAATATTCTTCACAGTTTGTTGAAACTAAATAAAACATTGACAAAGTTTCAATCAGGTTACAACTCACAAAATAAATTAATGTTCTTGTCCAAAATTTAGTTGCTTTTGATTCAGCTCAAAATTAGTAACACTTAACAAGCGAGTAATTGACTATGAGAAATTCTAAATAAAACATTACTTTTTCATTTGAATGAATTGTATTAAATTGACAAGTCAATTGAGAATGAACTTTAGTTGATAATTGTTTTAGCCTTTAGCTGGTGAATTATAATTTCAACGAACTGTCATAGTAACACAAAAAAGCAGTTTCTAATGAAGAAATATTTAATTTTGTTCTTTAAAATAATTTTTCATTTCTTAACTGCCTAAAGTGAGATAAAATTCTTTTTGGATATTTAAAAAACATATTTTGTTAATAATTCAACATTCACTCAACTGTGAAATCTAAAATCAAATAGATATAATATATAATTTTTATAACTGAAAAACTAATAAGTCTTTCAATCTTTTGTTTATAAATCACTGAAGTTCAGTTCTAAGTCATGTTTATTTGATGATTTATATTTTTTGTTTTAAGCTACATTTATAATCAAGTCAAAATGGGCTCTCTAATCATTTGTAATAAAACAAAAAATAAATAAAACGAAAACTTAAATATAAAATAAGTAAACGTAAATCCATACTAATAATAATTCAAGTGTCCAGTTTTTGCTAATTTTAAGCTTAAGTTTTGAAAAATGTGCTGTCAAATAAAACAACAAATAAATTGTTTTGACAAGAATGACAAATTACTAAGAACTTCAGGAAAAAAATTTGTGTAACAGTGAAACTAAATAAAGTATTCTAAAACTAAAAATGTAAGCCACTTAACCATTCTTAATTCAAGTTAATTAAATACAATAACTTAAATGTGTATATTATAAAATAATGTGTTTCTTTGCCAAATCTTCTTTCTCAATATTGAGAAATAATTATTCAAAACTACACTTTAACTTTAATTTAATTGCTTCACATATTATGCATTATACTGACTGTTCTGGACAATGGTGAAAATTTATTCAATCAGTTCAAACCCTGCAAACTTTTAAGCTAATTATAAATTCTGGTAAGTTTATGCCCTCCGGAGGCTCATTACAAAATTTTACAGTAATTACTAATTTATCTTGACATAAAGTTTGTATTTATAATCACAATACATCAGGCTGAAAATGGATTTTAATTCATAATCCCCTGATTGAAATCCAGTTTTCCTGGTTCAGTATGAGTTTTAAGTAATCATTGTTGACCTGATAACCAACAAGTTTCCGAAAGTATTTGGTGAACAGTAAAATTAATATTAAACATATTATTAAAAATGAACAAACCTCTGCTAGAAGCTTTCCTTGAGGTTCCAGTGGGACTTGTATCTTGTGTCTCTGGTTGTCTAGAAAGTCCTCAAGCCTTAGAAATGCGACTCCACACAAGGATCTGTGATCCCTCCAGTAAACACCAACTTCGAGTTCTCTTGACTGTAGAATTATAAATATCAATTTTATATTAAATGCTCCTTAAATGCTAAAAAAGAAAAAAGAAATTAAAATGACTATATTTTGTTTTAGGGTTAAGCATCATTTACAAAGTGAGTCACTGGCCTTTTAAATGAACAGCAGTTCGTATATTAAAATTACACGTGCGAATCTCATTGTACCAGATATCACAATATTTGCAGGATATAAGTACCAAGTTGTCATAAAAGAAGGAATTATAACAGTTCCGCTAGATAAGTTCACAGCTTTGTGAAAGCTATCTGCTTTTAATTGTTTCCATGGATAAATAACAAGTTACTAACTTACCATTATATTTACTCAATTAAGTAGCACAGCGCTTAATTGATTTTCGTATTTTTAGGGGCAGCAATTATTTCAAACACAAGCTTTTGCAATGCAAATGAGTTGACAAACCAAAACTGGGGACATTGTGGTTGGAAGGCAGAGATCTTAACCCTTTCAGTGCCAGTCATTATCAACAACCAACTTCTCCTTATATAACACATACAAAATATGACATTTGGTGATGAGAAAATGAGAATTGATC
>JANCMA020352191.1:0-11612 GCA_024336925.2 Zoanthus solanderi | reverse complement strand
AAATTCTCTCAAAGTTGTTCAATGAAAAGTATGGGCTCAGGTTGGGAGAATTTAAAAATACAACTGGCACTGAAAGGGTTAACATTTTACATTAACTGTATCCCGTAGGTTGGTCAAATTGTCCAACAAGCTGCAGGGCGATCAAATCTCAAGAATGTAACATTGGAGCTGGGTGGCAAGAGTCCCAACATTGTCTTTGCTGATGCAGACTTGGAATATGCTGTAGAGATGAGCCATTTTGCTCTGTTCTTCAACCAAGGCCAGTGCTGTTGTGCTGGTAGCCGTTGCTTTGTTGAAGAGTCGATTTATGATGATTTTGTGGCACTGAGTGGTGAGAGAGCTAAGAAAAGGGTCCTTGGTAACCCATATGACCTAAACACTGAGCAAGGTCCTCAGGTATATTAGGCAATAGCGGTGCTAACAGGAGTTTCGTGATGAGCAAGTTTTTCTCTACTTTTTCTTCACGTGTGAAAATAGCATCATATAAGATTACAATATTTTTTGAAAGCTTTTATTTTAATATTTTTCCAAGATAGATATTTGCTGGATGTCTTAAGTCAATCACATCCCAAAAGTAGTGTTGCACTCGTCATCCATCGCAGACTGCTTTAAAATATATGTTGTCAAATACAATAGCTTACGATGCTTGCAAATGTGTAAACCAAACCTTTAACATCTCAACATAAAAAGGAACAAAATAATAGTTCGTATATTTATCGTTTTTTACTTTTAAAAACTCATTTTTTTCTTGCTTGACTATAGGCTAAACATACAATTAATTAATTAATTAATTAATTAATTAATTAATAGGATTTAATAGGCTGGCAGATTAGATAGGTAGATAATGATATGAAAGGTGGGCAGGTAGGTTGTTAGGTAAGTAGATTAGGTTGGTACACTAGGTCAGGTAATTAGGTAAGTAGGTAGGTCAGGTAGATAAGTAAACTAAGTTGGTTGGTAGTAAGGTAGGTAGATAGGTTAGTTAAGTAGGTAAGGTTGGTAAGCCAGGTAGGTAGGTAAGAAGGTAGCTCAGGTAGATAGATGGGGTATTTAAAGGCTGGTTGACTGTAACCCTGGGTTAAGGAACAATTCCAGCATTAATTTCTTCTCCAAGAAAAGGTAAATGGTTCTTATAAAATAATAATTTGATTTTACAAAATAATAACCTGTTAATCCCAAAATTACCACTCAAATCCTTCCCTGTAAGATTGGAAACAAGAACATGGGTTAAAAATTTAAACCTGGGTTAGTACCAATCAGCTTTTTAACAACTGGGCCCAGGTTAGTAAGGTAGTTAGATCGGTCAGGTTGGTAAGGTAGGTAGATCGGTCAGGTTGGTAAGGTAGGTAGATAGGTCAGGTTGGTAAGGTAGGTAGATAGGTCAGGTTGGTAAGGTAGGTAGATCGGTCAGGTTAGTAAGGTAGGTAGATAAATAGATTAATAGGGTAGCTGGGTCAGGTTGGTAAGGTAGGTAGATAGGTCAGGTTGGTAAGGTAGGTAGATAGGTCAGGTTAGTAAGGTAGGTAGATAGGTCAGGTTGGTAAGGTAGGTAGATAAATAGATTAATAAGGTAGCTGGTTCAGGTTAGTAAGGTAGGTAGATAAATAGATTAATAAGGTAGCTGGGTCAGGTTGGTAAGGTAGGTAGATCGGTCAGGTTAGTAAGGTAGGTAGATAAATAGATTAATAAGGTAGCTGGGTCAGGTTGGTAAGGTAGGTAGATCGGTTAGGTTAGTAAGGTAGGTAGATAAGTAGATTAATAAGGTAGCTGGGTCAGGTTGGTAAGGTAGGTAGATAGGTCAGGTTGGTAAGGTAGCTAGGTAGGTTGATGATTATGATGGTCATTGTGATCTCTTTTGTTATAGGTTGATCAAGAGCAATTCACCAAAGTTTTGAGCCTGATTGATAGTGGCAAAACTGAAGGTGCAAAATTAGTAACAGGTGGTAATCGCCATGGTGATGAAGGTTATTTTATTCAGCCCACGGTGTTCGCAGATGTTCAAGATGGAATGAGGATTGCAGAGGAAGAGGTATTTCATTTAAGAAAGTTTACCCCAACAGAAATGCTTGAGCTCTCAATGACTTTTTCCTTGCATGTTTCTAAATCTCAAGTGGTAATTTTAAAAAAGGACGTTGGTTATACAAGACAAAGTATCCATAAAAAGGAGCAGACGTTTCAATCATTAACCCGTTGCGAAGGTTAAGGGTTTAAAAATGGTGATATATATTTGCGGGTTGATTTCTATGTGTTAGAACAGAGATCTGGAAGATTGAAATGACGCTCAACTTGCTTAGCATGTGTAAAATATTTATCAAATTGTTATTAAAGCGTAACAAATAAATTCTTACTTATTGTTAAATTGGTTTTAGGTAATGTCAGTTTTCATGTAGAAACAATTTCTTTGAAAGATATCTGATGGATGGATCAGTTTCTGATTGGATTGGATTGGATGACGGATTTATGGGTTGACTAGATAACCGATTATTCATTTGCTTTATTTCGTACTTTACTAACTGGTTGGTTAACAAATTGGTTTTGTTGATGGCAGATATTTGGGCCAGTGCAGCAAATCATGAAATTTAAATCCATGGACGAGATCATCGAGCGTTCCAACAAGACCATGTATGGACTAGCGGCGTCTGTCTTTACCAAGAACATTGACACTGCAATTACTATCTCCAACAGCGTCCGTGCTGGTACTGTCTGGTAAGTATCCATTGAACTTGGTGAACTAAGATGAATCTTGGTTCAAAACATCTCTAGATAGTAGCGCAACCTGCTGTTGGTATGACGATAATTAGCCAATTTATCAAAAATGCCATTATACTCTTTGCGTTTGTTCTTCCAAAATTTTGCGTGAGCATTGTTATTATTTTCTCTCGGGACTTACAATGGTCTCAAGAGGAACTGGAAACAAAGCTTATGCAAACTTTTGGAGGGACAAACCAAGGGTATTATGGTATTTTGATATCGGCTAATTATCCTAAGAACCCCTAACATTTGAGGATGTTTTATCACTCAGAAACTAAAAAAAAGTAGTAAATGTAGCAAAGTCATAGATAACAGTGATAGAAAAAATAATCTTTGACAACTAGTTTCTAGTCTTTCTTTGTGCAGAGGGCATCGAATCAAACAAGAAATGTGATTGGTCAAAACAAGGTTGGGGATAAACCTTAACGTATGTTTCATTGGTTGTAATCACTGTGTCGTCAGTAGCCAGTGGAAGAGCCAACTAGGATCATAAGGATCAAGAAAATATGGAAATTTAGTTAATTTAATAGGTTAACTTTTCAGTTCCTCGCAAGTTAAGTAATCTACCATTTTGGTCATTGATTTGAGTTTCGCTCGTTAAGAGTGAATAGTAAAAGTAGTTACTTCATTTGCCTAAGTTGTATCTTGGTAAATTGTTATTTGAAATGTCATAAATGGAATACTGCGTCGGTGTTTCTACAGAAACAGACGAAATTGTTATTAATTTTACACTGTAGTGAAAAGAATGTAAGAAGAAACTGACGTTTTGGACTGTAGTCATTCGTGGGAGTGAATGTGTGGAAGATAAAGAGATGGTTAGGCAGTGATACAAACATAGATAACGTAATAGGATCGATATGTAAAAGAACGAAAGGGAATAAAAGAATAGAGATGTGTGAGAAAAAATATGTCAAAAAGACGAAAAACTTCAGGGACGACAGAGTTTTAATTAAACGTGAATATCCCTTGGGGATCAAGAGTGCCCAAAATTTGAATGAGTCGCATTTCTTTAGTTTTGCGATGCCAGTCGTTGCCGCCGTTGATGACAGACAGACAAAATTAGAAATGGAGTGATTGGAAGATTTAAAATTGCGAGAGACAGGTTAAGAGAGATCGTTTTTGCTTATACCATAAAGGATCACCCCAATTAGAGAAAATCAGAAAAATAAAGTTCTTTCAATTGTTCTTGTAAACAACGTTTTAGCAGATTTGATATTCAAAAACAAGCTAATCATTGCTATTTAAGTACTAACAATGATAGAAAATTTATCGCATAATACCATTTGTTAATAGTAACAACTAAAATCTTTCTCTAGGGTCAATTGCTTCGACGTTTTTTCACCACAAGTTTCATTTGGAGGCTACAAGATGAGTGGGAATGGTCGAGAGTTGTAAGTTTTGCTCTTCACCTGCAATATATAATACTTTTCTATCTATGAATAATCTTACAAATAGGGGTAGCCATCTTTATGTGATAACGTTTTTCATGGGTTTGTGTTTTAGGGGTGAGTATGGTCTGCAGCAATATTCTGAGGTGAAGACGGTAAGTGGCAAGTTTTCATATTATTTGTCAGTATTTTGGCTCCTAAGTGGTATTTTAAGGTGGTTTGAACAAGGCAAACAACCAGTCCTCGTTATTATTGTTATTTTCATCATTTTCTTCTTCATCTTATTAATGATATTGCTATTATCATCTTCGTTTCATCACATCGTCATCACCTCTTTTTTCCCCAGTTTGATATAAAGGTCTTTTATTCTATTTCTGGAAACTTACCTTTTCTTTTCCGAAACTCCTGCTTCACTCAACATTTGAAATCCAAAAGAGGGCATCAAAAATAGTCGTCATGAGGGCATCAAAATCGACATTACGGTCATACAGCAAATATGATACGTTTTAACACCAGTTTCTTAAAAACATCAACGGAGACAATTTGTTTAAAGAGGGCAGGCCTTTTGTGGCTGGAAGTCGTGCAAACTGCGGGGGAATTACGGCAGTTTGCAGCCTTTACCGTTGTTAATTTCAAGCCCTGCTTTAGAAAATTTGTGTTAAGAGCATAATGGATACAGACTATTATTTTGTTTCGACACAAAAATTGAAAGTAAACGTGTGCTTATTGGGGTCGGGATCGTACAGAATATAGATAGAATCGGTAAATAGAGAGACTCGGTAAATAGAAAGACTCGGTAACTAGAGAGACTCGGTAAATAGAGAGACTCCGTAAATAGAGAGACTCGGTAAATAGAGAGACTCGGTAAATAGAGAGACTCGGTAAATAGAAAGACTCGGTAAATAGAGAGACTCGGTAAATAGAGTGATTCGGTAAATAGAGAGACTCGGTAAATAGAGAGACTCGGTAAATAGAGAGACTCGGTAAATAGAAAGACTCGGTAACTAGAGAGACTCGGTAACTAGAGAGACTCGGTAACTAGAGAGACTCGGTAACTAGAGAGACTCGGTAAATAGAAAGACTCGGTAACTAGAGAGACTCGGTAACTAGAGAGACTCGGTAACTAGAAAGACTCGGCAACTAGAGAGACTCGGTAACTAGAAGGACTCGGTAACTAGAGAGACTCGGTAAATAGAGAAACTAATGAGCAAGGTTAAATTGACCTTTAGCTTTAATTGATTTTTATTTTTATGTGAGTTTAGAAAAACGCGAAAATTGAAAGTATTCTCAGTTTGACAGATAAACAAGATTTCTCTCGCATTTTGTTTATCGAGGTGACTCCTTGTAAAAAGAGATACTTCTGGGAAAATATCCGGCAACACTGTGACCCATCATACAACACCTAAGGTCGTTTCCATTACATGATTCTTCTAAGAAAATAATTTCCTCGGCCCCTGGAGACCTAAAGCACTAAATAATTTAAAGCCTCTTATTAAACAAGATAATTAATCGCATAATAGCAGATGCAATGCTTCATTGCCAAACTATACCCTTCTACGATAACTTGCGATTGTTTTAACTTTTTTGCTCAAGTAAGCGTCGCGGTTTTTAATTTGGTTTTAAGAACTCTAATCAACACATCTTAGTTTTTTGTACATTCGAGTAACATTAATATTAATCACTAACTTGTCTTACCTTTTCCGGTTTTAGGTTACCATCAAGATACCTTTCAAGAATTCTTGAGCTCAGTTGAAATGACGTATGCATCCTTATATATATCGCAACTCATTCGTATACAGTGACTCCAACCCAATCACAACAGATGAAAACCCAATTAGTCTAGAATACCCAGGTTTTGCTTAAATTTGAGCAAAAGCGTCAACTTGGAGATTAGATATAGGAAATACAGTGCAAATACAGTACTTGGTATATGCCAGTATTTAAACTGGTGAAGTACTTTTAAAGCACAAATTTGTAATACTCCTGATTATAATAATTAATAAACAACTGCTTTTACACAAATTTATTTCGTTTGTGTCTTGAATTCCATTTTGGACCAGTCCAAAAGCCTATTTCACTCACATCTGAAAAATATGGCGAAGTGGCTGGTTTCAGTGGAGAAACCTTGCAAAATCACTTTTTGGGCTAAAAAAGATAACTAGTTTATTTGTATTAGCAATAATTTTTTATGCCCTGGACCGCAAAAGCTATATATCTGTACCAGGTCCTCGTAAAGGGTTTAAGCTCGTTCGAAACTGATTTTGACTACGGACTAGTAATTGTCTTAATTAAGTGGGCTGGATCGAAAGCGTAAGGCGCGCGCACAATACCACGACCAGCGCGGGGAAACTAGCGGTCTGCTCTTGCTGAATGTGTGATGCAGGAGTACGGCCTGGGTACAAGGGCGCTCTGATTCTTCGCCCGGCTCCATTCAAAAGTTGAAGTTGACCATTTTTTCGTTTTCAACCCTAAATTTCTTCTTTTCTTTTTTAGGTGCTACAAAATCTCAGGCTCAGTAAGGTAAAAAGGTAATAATCTCTGTCTTTAGTGCAGTTAATACTAATCAGCTGCAAGCAAATCGGTTATAGTGGCTTTCATAAATTTGTAAGTCACATACGATTTCCGTAAAATTATTTTACCAACTCTTCATTTGCAGCTCATTGTGAAGGCTTCCGTAAGCCCCGATATCAAGATTTATATATGTAAATAAGTAATAAATAAACTACAGCATATCCAGTTTTTAGTGTGGTATAGAGTGATATAAGCAAGTTATGGAATTCTGAACTTGTTGCTGACTGTGGGGCTACGTTGAAAAATCTCTTCCAATGAAGAACTTTCATCAGACTCCTAGGAACTTTTAGCACCACTCTCGTTTGAACACGCCATTTGTTTAGCAATCGACTGCTTGTGATGGTCAAATAGCACTTGTTTACTTTTTTTGACGAATCTTTTCAGGAGATTCAAAACGCGCTGCTCGTTTGCTGTTGGGTGTAGTAGTTGAGGGAGTTCTTTTTTAGACAATCTTTTATTCCAAACTTATACTATAAGTAAAGCAATTGCTTCACTGTTTATTTTTGTTTTGATTGACGCAACAACTTCGCGCTTAAAACACTATTAAATAGAAAATCTAGTAGTAGTACATTTTATTCAACGTAGCCCCACAGTCGGCAATTTGCTTATATCACTCTATATCACACTAAAAATTGGATATGCTGTAGTTCGTTTATTATTTTTTTACATATATAAATCCTGATATCGGGGCTTACAGGGAGCCTTCACAATAAGGTGCGAGTGAAGAGTTGGCAAAATAATTTTACGGAAATCGTATGTGACTTACAAATTTATGAAAGCCACTACTTGTATAACCGATTTGCATGCAGCTGATTAATATTAACTGCTCTAAAGACAAAGATTATTACCTTGTTATCTTACTGAGCCTGAGATTTTGTAGCACCATAAAAAAGAAAAAAAGAAATTTAGTGTTGAAAACGAAAAAATGGTCGACTTCAACTTTTGAATTGAACCGGGCGAAGAATCAGAGCGCCCTTGTAACCAGGCCGTAATACTGCATCTCACATTCAACAGGAGCGGACCGCTAGTTTCCTCGCCCAACCTCTCTCTGCCCTGACCACGACGGTCACAAAGTGCGAAAATAACGTCGTTTAGCTAGTTTGGCCGGCAAATTTGGTTCTGGGCCGGTAAAAATGTCCAAGATACATTTAGCCTGCCCATTAGGACCGATGACAATCTCAGACAAATGTTTAGCACTTCATATGTTCTTTAACCCGTTTTCAAGCGTTTTCTTCCACATTTTAATTTTAACTAAGTTTGGATACGTTTGAAATGGAATCCAAAGCAATTATACTTAAACTTTATAGTTCTCACTCAGTGACACTATTGTTGCACATTAAGTACGGACTTCCGGCACAAACGTGATATTAACACCAGTGGACCTCTTAGAGTTAATGCATTATCGAAATCCCCCTCGATAGGATTTAAGCTCGTGCACAGGGGGTGCAATGCCCCCTCCCCCCCCCCCTACCCAGTAATTTTAATGTGTAACTAGGCCTCCCGGCAACTTTTGTGGCTACTGCATATAGTAGAAGCCACATATGTCAGGACCGGTGAGTGTCCGCGTGTATGCGTGAGTGAGTGAACGGTTAAGTGTTTTGGTT
Source organism: Zoanthus solanderi (assembly GCA_024336925.2). Taxonomy (NCBI): domain Eukaryota; kingdom Metazoa; phylum Cnidaria; class Anthozoa; order Zoantharia; family Zoanthidae; genus Zoanthus; species Zoanthus solanderi. The sequence continues at coordinate 3,298 of JANCMA020352191.1, read as the reverse complement.
TATGTAAAATAAATCTTTACCGACATACATTTGGCCTAGGGCACGAAAGGTCATTGGTTCAATTCTCTCTTCGGCCGACTTCTTTTAAATCTCTTTTTCCATGCCTTTTTAAGAAAAAACTTTACTTACGCCGTTCGAGTCGGCGAGTTTGTGCAGCTAAACTGTTGTCCTTTAATTTGTCACGACGTGCTATTTTAAAAATATCTGCCAAAGAACCCATCAGCGGGCAAGAGTTAATCAGAATTAACCTTAAGATTCGTAAAGAATTTACTACTTGAAAACACGCTACACGTCATCCGTAAATTACAGTTTTGGTAATCGAGTTTTCAGTCCACGTGAGAACTAGATTTTTCACTTGACATGTCAGCCGGGTTGGTTGTGCGATGCCTCGTAGTTGCTACAAATTTTGCAACATACCTTTTTATTCACTGAAATACTTTTAGTGATTCAAAAATTTTTAAAACTAGAATAATTATTTTCGTAAATGTAGAAATGTTAACTTCACTCGATGATTTCCATTTTCAAAATATTGTCGCCTGCTATTTATATGTCTGCTCGCAAATCTTGTTTACTTACCGTTCACGCCACAATTAAGAAAAATCCTGGAAATTTTTCGAGTTTACTTTAAAGTTGTGAAAAATAATTCTCATCTTATACCTTGTACGACTTGCAACTGAATATTGGGAACTTCTGTTTATATATAATTATTTCAAAACAATTCAAGACTCTTTTATAATGTAGTAAAATGCAGAAAAAGAAAATTTAACATACTTCAAGTGATAATTTACTTTGTTTACTCCTGAGGAGTAGAAATGATTGGTGTTATTCATTCTTATCTTAAAATCTGTCGATAAAACACTTTAAAGAGACTAAATATTCTTTTGTTTGTATTTAAGAGTAGAAATTATTGGTGCTTTTCATTCTAGCTTTTGAACCAGTTGATGAAACCCTATAAAGTGACAATTCATTTTGTTTTTCTCGAAGAGTAGAAATGATTGGTGCTATTGATTCTAACTTTTGAACCAGTTGATGAAACCCTATAAAGTGACAATTCATTTTGTTTGTCTTGAAGAGTAGAAATGATTGGTGCTATTGATTCTAACTTTTGAACCAGTTGATGGAACTCTATAAACTGACAATTCATTTTGTTTGTCTTGAAAAGTAGAAATGATTGGTGCTATTGATTCTAACTTTTGAACCAGTTAATGAAACCCTATAAAGTGACAATTCATTTTGTTTGTCTTGAAGACTAGAAATGATTGATGTAAAGATTTTTGTGCAACAAATATGGAAAAGGAAATTTTTCATGTATTTTAGTTGGCAGTGTGTGTATAATAAAATTGATATCCTACGCTGGGGCAGTCACTACAATCGTTGGAACACTTTCAACATCATCCGTTAAATTCCTGTAGTTAGCGTCCCCTGTAACTGCTTTCCAGTAACAACTGTACCGCGAGTGGCTATTGGTAGTGGTTAACGTACCCTCCAGCCACGTTTTCTTAAATCCTTCATCCTCGCCTTGGCGTTTGAATATAAGTGTAAAATGGCAGCTACCATGCCGGCCCAAACAATGTAATGTTTTGTCAAATGCACCCGATATGCAAATCGATTTCCCTTTAGCCACAATGACTTTAATGTCGGAAGCTTTCACAGAACGCGTTATGGTATCCCTGTTGCGACCATAGGAAAAGGTTGAAGATAACCGAGATCTTTTCTTGGACAAAACCGTCCGAGTCAAGAACTCGACAGAACCGGTCAGTTCCTCCATAAACAGGCTTTCAACGTTCCTTTGCAAATGAACAATCATGGAATATGTTACCTCTTTTGCGTTTATCGGTTCCGAAATAAAGAACTTTGGAACTAAACGTATTGTTATATTTTCATTTATAGGTAACAAAGTCTGTCGTGGATTCACCCTCTTGTTACTTGATGTCTCTTTTGATAAAATTCGTCTATAACGAGAGGCTGAACAGCCCATTTGAGTTCTGTCACAAAGCTTCCAGTTAGAATCATACGAATTATACGCTGTTTTGCAACCTGCGATGCGACATTGAACGATAATGCATTCGCGGTAAACAGTGTCGATCGTCAAATGCTTTATATTCAGTATTTATACAGCAAACCTTACATATTTAGTTGTTCATCTTTCATATTCTGAAAGCTTTGAAGTAAAAACCCAACATTTTCGCCATTGTCGGCGTTTAATCTTCGTTTCTTTTAAAAACTTTGCCTGTTTTAAATTTCATCAACTGATTGCAGGACTTTAGTTTATATAGTAAGGTGTTTTAAGAGCTGTTAATTATCAATCCTTTACAAAACCAGTAACGATTTGTTGACTACGGTTCGTAGCTTGCTAAGGTTTGATCCGTCGGTTAAAAGTAACCGAGACACATCTTTACAGCATATATATGTTTTTGTTTCGATGACAACGATTGTTTGAAACAATCTGTGAACAATACGCAGAAGTGCGTGAAATCGGCCTTCTGTTTTAAGCTTGCGATATGATTTTTTACGTAAGCTAGAAATCATATTTGAATATGTAAATTCAAATCTGAACAGACATGAACTATATGTGCCGCTAGAAATAATTAGAAAAACAATTACTGTTCATCTGCAGGATATGACCGGGATTCTTCTCTTTATCAGTGTATAGTTTTCATTGATAAGTTTGTTACAAGATACATAATGACTTGCTTTGAAGTTTACGCTTGTCTTCACTTTTCCTTCTGTGTTTTTCTCAATGCCAATGGGAAGTGTCGAGATGACGTCAAGCCAGTGCAGAATGCGACGCCAGCAGGGCTTATAAAGCCTTTATAAGTAAGTTTATTTCTATTTACAACAACAATTTTCCTTTAAAGTATTTTCTCAACCAACGTCGGCTATGTAAACGTATCTTTAAGTCGTTAAGAAAGAAAAATACTTTATACAAATGTTATTTAAATAAGCCAACATCTGATGACGAAAAGCGCTATAAAAGTTATAGGAATATTTAACACGTTATTTAAGACTAGCTAAACGTAACGATACTATGAAAAGAAGATAAGGGCATGTAACTCAGACATAAAATCAACCAGGAGAATACTTTTAAAACGAAGTTCTTAACAGAAAAAGAAAACGTAAGACAAACACTGCAACATTTTTCTTTGATGACAGAAAAATATTAGATTCGAAAGAAATTGCAAATCGTTTTTGTATTTCACAAATTAGCAAGGAAAATAGCCAAGCCAAATCCTTTACGAGCCTAGTGGCCCATGGAGCGGGCGCTTATCTCCCGTTTCTGTAGTGTTAAGCGGATGAG
>JANCMA020352083.1:0-11615 GCA_024336925.2 Zoanthus solanderi | reverse complement strand
AGGAGTAAGATCCTTGCATAGGACCTCGAGTCCTGTTATCTCTACTCCTTGGAACCTCACTAGGTTCCTAAATGTTCCAAAACAAAAAAACAAAACAAATTTTAGCAATAATATAAATTTATTTGCAAAAATCCAATCACTAATTAAAAATCAATTTTAACATTTTGACTAGAATGAGTGCAATCTCATTAGAATGTTAGGTTTTAAATGCCCAGAATTAATCTAAAAATATGCTGAAACATACCCGAGGCTGAGAGCTGAGGCGAAGAACTTTTTTTTGTACAATGCAATAAAAGCATTTAGAATTTCTGGTGGCTAGCTAATTTTCGTCAGCAACATCGCTTATTGTGTTGGCAGCTAAACTGAAACTTTTTCTAGGACCATTTGCAGTTATGCGTGTCTCCAGAAGCCACTGAATCTCGTCCATTTTAAGACACATCTTAATATGGTATTTTTTCTTGTTTGCCAGCATGGCATCTAAACAGTGAAGCCCCTACGTAGGCTAAGCGACATTATGCTGTTTGGTTTGTGAGAGGGAGACAAAATAAACAATGATACACTAAGTACTGGCAATTACGTATCAGATTATTTCAGAACTCCCGGAAATATTCGAAAAAGTTTTATCTCGTCTTAAAAATAAGACGTTTATATATATATATATATAAGAGTGTGTCGTCACATAAGTTGCTGGGAAATTTGTCTTGCGTAGTATTGTCTCGAGAGTTCTGCTAGAGTTTCAGAAACATACAAGAAGTTAAGTTGATATTTTTTAACTGAAATTGCGTTAGGAATGTGCCCGAACTTTTTCTTACAGTAAATGAAGAAATAATTTGAAACATTGTAAACTCTGCCATTTTTTCTATAAATTACTGATTAGAATATAGAGACAGAAAACACGAAAAAGGTTCAGAACGTTAAAATTGAAAACCAAAATAGGTTTTGCGGCTTTTTTAAAAATACTGCAGACATTTTCAAAAAATGAAAAATTCCCTGAATGATTCTTTAATTAACATTCAGTATAACAAGGAAATAAATCTGTTCTTCCCTTCAAAATTTTTGAAGTAATGTTCGAAACGACACACCTGTTTTTCGATTTGACACACTTTGTGACAACAATTGAAAAGCAGCCAATAAACATTAAATACTTTTTGCTGTTTTTTACAATGTAAATTTCTCTAAAAACTCAACAACCTTTAATTAATTAATTTGGGTGTCACGATTTTTAAATCAAGATGAATAATAGTTATTTAGATGACGAAACAATTGCTTCAAAAGACAATAAAAACTATTCAGTTACTAAAATTGTAGACAGTTTGGCACTGATAAATCAATCACCCTAAGAGAAAATGAAGTATTATCGCTTTTCTTGACAAGGTTTGAAAGTGCCATTTAATTGCCATGTTTCTGGTAAAGATTAAATCTGTAGATTTTTTATTTGCGATGGTATTGTGTGGTGATCACAGTTTCAAAGATTTAAAAGCCCGGAAAGTTTAACACCTTGCACATTGTATCAACAACAAAGCACTTTTAGTCACGGACACATTTAGCTAAAATTTATTGTAGCTCGCGTGAGATGTGATTTTCTTGATTGCTTTAAAATAGAGTAAAAGCAAGAAAATAATTGAAGTTGGCTTGCAATAATTATTTCCTCATTTTTGAAAATATTGCGCGGGTCAAACTACAATGGGACATACGGAAACCTGGTATTTAGCGAATGTTTTATGTACTCTTAATTTTAATTTGTGTATAAAGATTCAGAGTTTACTTGCAACTGATTTAGAACCAAAAATGAAAACGTATACCCCTGTCTAAATATTAGAGATGGGTTCAGTCATTATTTTTAAAAATAAAAGTTCTCTAAAACGCCTATACTTTGATGAAGCGAAGGTAACAAAAAAACTAGAAATAAATAAACCAAAGCTATCGTTAGCTTTCTTTTAAAATGTTATAAAAAAGGTTCAGTCATTTCTAATCATTTCTAAATCTGTTATCAAAACTAAAAAGATTTAGGTTAATGAATCAAACGGGAAATTAAAACAAAAAGAAAAATTCCATTTTCCAGCAAACAAATTTGGTCTACAAGTGCTTTGTTTTAGATTCTCTAAAACAAAAACAAAAGAAGAGATATGAGGTACGGGGGTACGGGGAAATATTAATTTGAATAGACAAAGACTGCTCTACTTCATGATCATGAATAATTAATTAATGCTCCGATTCGAGTTTTATAAACAAAAAAAAAATACAACATGTCAAACTGTCTTCGGAATTGTAGGCTTCTGTAAATTCGAAGATTAAAAAAGACGAGTAAAATAATAATTAATACGTTGACTTTGCTGTCATAATTCAGTATTAATATATTGCAAGCTGCAATGAATCTTTATTACCTAATTAATAGTAATACGCATGCGCCTATTCCAAACATTATAAAATTATTGAAAGAGATGAGGAGCTGAAAGAGTTGAAAAACCACACGATTTGAAACTAGTCGATTTTCAAGAGATGAATTAGAAACTTTGGTTTTAGGATATGTTCGAACAAAAACTTTTGTTCTATCGTACCTCGCTCTCTTGGAATGGACCTGATCTTCTGTTTGTAAGTCGTACTTTTTTGAAGTCAATTCCGTTTTTCATCCAGTAAGCACCGGTGTGGGCCATGCTGTCCGCTCTAAATGTTTGGTAAAATGGAAGGTGGTGCATCTCACTTGCAACTCCGCTCACTTGCCACATACAGTTAACAAAAGTGTAGTTGTAACCGTCTACTGGAACAATATCCATGTGAACTGTGTAATATCTGTGAGTCTCCAGACCAACCGCGGACAGACACAACGTGGGAAACATTCTCCTGTAAAAAGAGCTTTCTTATTTTTTGAAATTATGGCGTTAGGCTACGGAGTTAAGATCTCAAAAAAAAAAATCATAAAATCTAGGTTAAAGTTTCTAATAGCTCAAATTTAATGGGTGGAAATCAACCATTAACAAAAGTCAACTTTTTATATAATGCAAAAATTAGGTCGACCGTTAAGAAGGGAACGTTGTTTAAATAATTCATGGCGCTTGCACAGAGACCTTTATCAGGTCTTTTATTTCAATTCCTTTTGATTCTTTTGATGAAAGCGTGTTTTTGTTCACTTTGATGTGAGAGAACTTTTCCGTCGGTCCACAGATTACCCTTGGGCTAAAATTGAAAACATGGCTGTCAAGTTACAAATCTGAGTTCTCGTGAGTTTTTGATCCGTTTCTTAGGAAAATGTTGCCAATAATTACAATCTCATTCGGCTTTTGCCTATACGTGTGGTTTCATTACTAGAAGCAAAACATGGTTCATTATCTCAACACGAGAATACAATGCGCCACACCCATGAAATGAGGGGCACGTGCGAAACACAATCTCTCTGCTCGCTCCTATAAATAATTGTTTACTCAAATCAGTCCATGTGCCAGATCATTACGTGATAAGTGAAAACTTTTTCAGATTTTAAAATTCCGATATTCAAATGGTTTAACTCAATCCAAAACATTCATTTGTTAATGATCAAGTGAGTCATCGCTTGTGCTCTATGGACTCATTGAGCCATTCTTGCTCTGAATGAATAGTTGTCAAAACCAGGAAAAACCAAACTGATTTTGAATAATAAGATAATGCTCAAAATCAAAAAGATACTGTATATAAATAAAAAACAATGCACCACAACTGTAATATTGAAAATGACATATTTAAGCATGAAATTGGTTGAAACTCCAATAACTTGTTCCATCCATAATTATTGTCCGCAAGCAGAACAATTACCAGAAAATGTGTGCTCAAAAATTTAAAACGCAATTTCAGGATTCTTTAAATCAATATTTGAAACAAGTAGTATATTAACATGTAATCAGAGGGAAAGTTGAGGACTTTTACCTCCAACCTGAATTAAGGAAAGATTTCCAGTTCTTTTGTTTGCGTTTAAAAAATACCTCTTAGTCTTACATTTTTCACACGTTTGCATCACAAAAAGACATTTTAAAACTTTTATTACTTGAAAAAGTATATTTCCAATCAAAATTTTTTCCCGTATAAAATCTAGGTTAGCCACAAAAAATCAAGTTTGAAGCAGAACTCAAGAGACAGTCTGGAGCTTACTTTAAACGAACACTGAAAGTAAACTTTTTACCTTTTTACTTCCGTGATTATTTTCCTGCTTTTAAAGTAAAACTATACGTGTTTGCCACAAGTATTGACTAAAAATGGAGTAAATTTTATGCTCTTCGTCCTTTTGTGATTTGCATCGTTTCAACCGAAATAAATCATTCATTAGTGAGCTTTTATGCGGAGTAAATCGTCCATGCGGTGTGTAATGCCGGGATGGTCGGGAGAAAAGCACAATGAGGTGTCACTTAAAATTATCGACGCGGTTTTGGTTGATAATGCAGGATTAAAACATAGCTTAAGAAATAGTACGTTTATTTGAGTTTTTCAACGACTCTGTGCATTTGAATAAACAATATTGCTATCAAAGAGAGGAAGAGTTTTGACTTTTTATTTTAGCCGGAAGTTTGAGAGAATCATGACGCCCAAGCTGACTTCAGTCTATAATAGTGAATCAGTTACATACAGCAGCTTTCTATCGTGTGTATTATCAGACCGTCTTATCAGTGCCTCTACCCACAATACTTGCCATGCTTTGTGGTTACGTATTTTAACAAGTTTAGAAACCTACCTAGGTCATTTGACACTTTGGTTTTTGAAGTTCTTGTAAATGAAACAAGAAGCATTGAATTAATTAAGAGAAGCAAGCCTTTGTCGTTTGGCTATGGCTTGTTTCTTTGTATCACAAGAATGCAAAAGAAAAAGTTTCCGGTTTAAAAGACATTTCTCCCGCCACAAACGGAATACTTTGTTAAATAAATTGATCTTAAAAGTTATAACTGAAAAACCGAAAACAAGAAAAATTGAAAAAGGTATGTTTTGAAGTCATTTTCTCGACAACAAATAAATTTTACAATTTTCTAGAAAGAAAATGTGTGATTCGGTATGTCTTATTGGCCGCAATGTGCCAAAATGTGGGTTGTATTATTTTTCTTACTTAATAGGGTTTTTTATTTTGTCTAAATTAAGAAACTTTTTTAAATGTGTTTTAATGATGGTATAGGCGCTTGTGTTTCATTGTCTGTGAGCTCTTTTCGAAGAACTTGATCTTTTAGAAAAATTGATAAAAAAAAATAAATAGATAGATAAAAAGATAAAACACATTTCCTGAAGAAACATGTAACAAGTCTTCAATCTGACTGGTGCTCAGCCGGTTCTTAAACGTTTTACCAAAAATCTAAAATGAATTTTTACCTCAACTAAAATCGAAACGCATGTACTTACCTCCCCGTCCTCGTGATAACCATTTCCGTACCACAAGCGTAAAACTTCCACCATAAATCACTGTGTTGCAACGCGACTTGAATTCCTTGTTGCGGATCCCTAATTACAGACTGTGTTTTAAAACTCGAATGCCTTTCATCCAACGAACCTAGCCTATTAACCAAGTTACAGCACAAAGCAAACTGCTGGAAAGAGCCTGGAATAGCATTGGGATCCATTCTCAAGTTACTGCAATCTTGCTTCGCAAATGTCTTTTTTCCCTGATTCGCATCATCTGAAATTACATTAGTATAGTTTTCTTCTGAAGTGTCTAAATTCATCCAACTTGGAAAGCAAGGTGTTTTAATATTCGGAGCTGTCCGTCTTTCAACATTATTGCTATACGAAGTATTGAGAGATGATTTCAAAGTTGTTGAAACTTTTGCAGTTCCTTCAGATGTATTCTTCGAAGAGTTAGCTAATAAATTTTCGATGGAAAATGCCGCAGCTTTTGGTGATAGATATTCAGTCTGTGCTACTCTGCAACTCATATCTAGGAATCTCAAAGCTTACACCGACTTTCCTCTACCAACTGTTGCATGAGCAGAATGAACCACCTTTTGCAAACTTGTGTTCTTGTTGTGTTCAATAAGAGAACGCAATGTCTTTGGGGGAAAGTGTAAATTGATTGGCAGTTGATATAAACAATTGAGTTAATTGACTTGTGAGATGTGAGTTTATACCGGGCTCGTGTGATTTTGGCTAGGTGTCGGAATTTCAATATTGTTTTGGGCGTTAATTGTTCAAATAATCGGGCTTACCTGAATTGTGATTGGCCGGCATCTTTGCAAGGTCCGAACCTTTTAATGCTTTTATCCAATAAAGCTCTTAGTTTATTAAAACAGGTGTAGGGTTTTTACTGGTGTGCTATGGATTTCATTACTAGAAATAAAACTAACCAATTAACCATTCCCCCAAGAAATAATATAAGCCAAGATTGTAAAGATATTTTTCTAACCAAAAGTCATTTCGCTTCAATCACTTTGTAGTAATTAAAATCTCGAGCCCAATGGAAAGTTTCAATGAAGATTTGATTTATCTTCGATCTTGGCGATTTAAGAGCCATACTTGTGAAATGAGAAAAAAAGCCAGATTTAATTGTTTTTCACTTCATGGCTTCCATAACAGTCTGTCAAGATTCTTTTTTTCAAGAGATAACCCTTCTATTAAACTTACAACAGTAAATACGAGTTACTTTATTTTAAATTGCGCTGCCCACTCGAGACTATCAAAGTATCTTTAATTTGATCGGGCGCGCTTTTTACTTTGGGAATGAAACAGTCTACATTGAGCCAATTTTTAAAGGACAGCGTCTTCCGGCAGCCATGCCTTTGTTTCCCCATTGAGAATAATAACTGAGAAGTTTTATTTAGCCGAACCCTGCCCATAGTGTGGCGTGCAAGTAAACAATAATACTCAAATAATTATCTTTTGTAAATATCTCAATTTTTTCCATTACGAAAATTAGTAGACCCTTCACTTGGCATGAACAAATTACTCTCGAATTAATGATCTTGAAAACTGTTGGCCGCATTAAGACATCTCTTTGGTTTAACACTTAGGTGTTATCATCAACTCTTGAACACATATTAATATTTCCGTCCTTCTCACCTGCAAGTGATTGGAAAAATAGCTACAAAGCAAACTTTTGAATAGCGCTTTCAAGTTTCTTAAATGCCGCAGTTGAAGTAAAATCTTTCGTCTATCTTGTGAAATTTGCCGGTAAACTTCAAAACCATTTCAATGAGAACTATCATGTTTTCTTACTACCATTACCAAAACGATAATTCAAAAGGTTCTGTCGATTTTTTTGGGACTCCACTTTTGGTTCGTCTCAAGATGAGGCGTAAAGTTTCATACTACCAATAGTCCTTACAACCGCGCAATGAAAAGCCAACTATATTTGCATTGCGACTTTAATAAAAAGTGAGAGTTATAAAAATGGAACAACAAGTTTGCATGCCAAAGGAGAAATTTCTTTTACCTTTTAAAAGATGTATATTTCGATCAGTGTTTTTTATTGTTTAAAGATGGACACATTTTTATTATTGTTGCAAGGTTTGTTTAGATAAATAACTTTAAATTGAAGATAGTCAATAGCGATTGTGTAAAAGATTTGACTATAAAGAATAAAAAATCAGTTTATACTTTATAATCACACTCGATTCAGCCGCGATCAACCAAATATAAATCGTTTAGAATAAAACATCGATTTCTTCATGAATACTCTGAAAATCTAAGTATTTGACTTTAGTTTTCACCGCCTATAATGGAATAACATTCCACAGCCACTCGCCAACATTTTGAATTTAACTAATTTTTTCCGCTTTAGCTTCAAGAGAAATAACGCGTCGTTATAGTGGTTTCATACTTGTATTGCGAAGTACATTTAAACATGCAGTTTGAACAACAGGTTTTCAAAGTCACTACTTGATTTTAACAAATCACAGTAGAAATCTCGGTTATAAACCTGTTTTAAGCAATGTATGGAGTTGACCTTCTAATCCACGACTTTCTCATAGCAGTTCAGCAAAGAATTTTTTAAAAAAACAAAATCTGGAAGCCAAAATTTATCTGAAACTGAGTTAAAATAGTTCTCGCGATCGCGATATAAATAGGGATTTAGAAGGAAGTACCTAATGACATAGTAGAAAACAATTTTTAAAATTACTTTTTTTTTTTTTTTTTTTGTGCTAATCCGTTTTATGCACAACTTGCTACCTGGACTACGCCGAGAAAAGTCACTTTTATGACGTTACACACGTGTCAGAACAGTCCGCATTGTAGAACACACAGTTTTATAAACTTCTTTTGTCAACGACCGATAAATGTATTAAACCTGGCCTTGGTGGTTTAGTAAAAAGCGTTTTTAGCTTCTCAGTTGACGAACTGAAGAAAACAAAGTAGGAAATGAGACTCCCGATGTCGAGTGGAAGTTCACAACTCTAAGGCACTTCAGTACCGAGGTCTTTTGATAACTCCGATATTAATTAAGAGTTATTAAGTAAAGTTTAAACAAGGAGCGGAGAACTTTGTATTTATTTGTAATTATAAGATGTGAAGCGCTTTTATTCATAACTGTTAATATTTATTTACGTCCTGACATGATATCTTAAACACAATTTTGAAAGCCTAAAAAAGCAAGTAAAATCCATACTTTTTTATTGTGAGTTACAAAAAATAACACAAACTTTTCCAGTTTCAATGGCGTTGAATTAAAATTATTTGTAAAACTAGCTTTTATTTGCAAAGATATATTTTGAAATAAAGTTGTGTTGTTTCAAAGATTTAGTTTTAAAGTTGCCTTTAACTAAAGTTCATCTTTAATAACACAATTATATATTATAAATAATGAACACGTGCAGTTGAACACTGCGTTAATTGTTATACTCAATAAACTGGTTTAAAACCAGTTCACTCGAAACATGTATGATCAAAACTCTTGCCAACGTTGGATCAGAAGATCGTGATAAGTTGGAAATAATATAAAAATAAAATACTTTTGTCAAAAAGACTTGCAATGATTGGTCTAACAACGCGAATAAATTTTGGGCCGTTTCAGTACAATAGTTCGACTGGTCATGCATTACCCCTGATGAAGACTGGTAATGGCCAGTCGAAATATTGTATAAACGGCCCAAAATTTATTCTCGTTGTTAGATCAATCACTGCAAGTCTTTTTGGCAAAAATATTTTACTGCGTTAATTATTGCTGGGATTTAAGAAATACTTATTGAGTTTGCTCTAAGTTTGCAATGTGTGCGATTTTTAGGTTTGAAATTTATATTTGAAATGCATCTGTTCTATTTTAATAGATTATTCAGCAAAAACTAATGTACAGCGCTGTCGTTCTAAAATTCTAGTCACATAAGGCTTTTTGTCGCAACTTGCTTGAAATATAAATTAAGAAAAAAGTTTATGTTAAGATCTCCTTATTCAAAAATAGTATTGGCGAAAGTATTTCACGCATAAACTTCAACTACGCTACACTTGTCTTTAACCATGCATGGAATGGACCTGAGCTATTAATTATGCTGTTTAAATAGACATAGAAGATTTCGCAATTCTGTAGAAATAAGTAACTGTAAACGAACTATCACAAGCAGAACCTGAGGTGTCAAAAGTTATTTAAAAACGTAAGAATGGAGTCGCTAGTGCTTAACAGGAAAGCTTTGCTGTGTCTCACAATGATGTCTCACGTGATAATGTGTCCTTTGTCCGCATTATGTATTACAGCTCTAGATATTTTCTGAAGAAAATTAATGAGTATTTTGCCGTTTTTGTCGGGACTTAAAAAAGTTTTCGGAATAAAGAGGTGTCCGAGAGAAAAATTCGGACTGTTTTCTGAAATAAATTCTTGAGAAACAATGATAACGTATTGCATTTTGATTTCGTTTTAACTTTCTAACCAACATAAAAAGACATTGTCGCGTGCGTGTCGGTATCCAGTCGAAAGGTTCACAAAACATAAAAAATAGTGAGCCGGATTACTAGCAGCCATGTACAGCTGTTTTGGCCATGCTAATGAGGCCTAAAAAGGCCGAAACAGCTGTCGATGGCTGCTAGCAATCAGGCTCACTATTTTTTATAGTAGTTTAAAGGGGTAAACCCGGCTACCAACGTGGCCATAATGTTCAGTATAGTGCCATCAAGTTAGCTACTAGCACGTTTGTGCTATATATACTTGAGCTCATCCTTTATAGCCACATCCAACAAGCATTGCGCTTTTTACTATTGTTTCACAAAACAATTGGGCTAAAGTCGCTCATTTCTGCATTTTTTAATGCGCGTGCTCAAACTTGCGTGCGGCACGCAAAAAATAACATTCTTAAAATATGGTAAACAATTTTCTTTTTCTTTTCAAGGGCCATAATATCAATTGGTTTTGGTTGTAGTATTTTAAAATGTCTGCTTCTAAGCTGTCAAAAAAAATAGATAAATGACTAATTTACATTGCGAAAAAGACAAAGAATTTTAACCAGTCAAAAGAAAGATAAAGTTTATCCCGCCATATTTTAACATTTATTGAATTTTGTGTAAGAAAGAATACTAAAAATGATTTATTTGAGTCAATGAAGAGCAAGTTGAAAAAAATTAAAAGCTGTTTACAAGATGTGAATGAAAGATAGTTATAAACAAAAAGCATGCAACACAAAGAAACGTCGATAGTTTTTGAACTAAGCTTTATTAGTTTATGACTTAAAATTTGTGCGGTGTTCTGTTTTTAAAAATATATCTATCGAGCGGAAAATCAGAACAGCTACATTAGAAATGAAATGTTGCTTTAAAAAAGTTCCGATCACCCACAGGAAAGCTTATATAATACATATAACGATTAATGTGGTCTTGGAAAGCGAAGATAGATTAATCTCTGAGTAAATTTGTTACTATCAACAGAATGCGGCAACATTACTATCTTAAGGTACCCTAATTTAACCATTCATAACCCTTGTTGAATTCTGTGTGCTCTAAACGAAGGAAACTGAACAGACGAAGTAGACTAGAGCTTTGTAATCTTTACAGACCTTATTCAACCTTGTTATCGTTGCTGATATTGATGCGCCAATGAGACTTGCCATCATTTGGCAGCGAACAAAATTAACACTTGAATCAAGTTTTTATTTAGGCAATTAAACAATTCAAATTTCTTCATACATACGAACATTACCTTGTTTCGTTTTTTTGCACGTGAACAGATGCAGTTTTTGCTGAATTTGTATAGCCTTGCCGCGCGGTTGAAATAGTAAAATTTGAACAAAGTAAACCGACAAATCTCTCTAGTGGTCTGCCTTAAACAGGCAGGTTCGTGCCTCACAGCATTCTGTCTATATCCCTTCTCTTAAAGTGTGAGTAAGGGGCATCATCCTTTATCTGATCTAACATATTAATTGGTTTTCTTCCCAGAGGCCTCTTGCCTTCTATTCTACCCTCAATCATTACCACTAGCAAGTTCCCATGCCGCAGAGCGATGCCCAAACCAAGTTCTTTGCCGTCTCTGTATTATTCCATTAGTATTCTTTCTTCTCCGACCCTACGTAGCATCTCTTCATTGCTAATCTTATTTAAAATATCATAAAATACCCAACATCTTTCTCTCTTCCATGCGTATAGTCCACGTTTCAGCTCCATATATTTATGTATATATTCCATATATCCATGTATATATTTTTATTTTATTTTTATTTGCTTATTATTATATTACTTTTTAATGACTCAAATTGAAATAT
>JANCMA020351976.1:0-11617 GCA_024336925.2 Zoanthus solanderi | reverse complement strand
ACGTGACTTCTGTCACGTGATTGAATACCGGCCTCTGAGTGGTTGGTCAAACGCGACATCCGATTGGCTTACCACAAAAATAATGTCAAATATTCTGAACAAAACATATAACGAGAGACTCAGATCTTCTGAAATGTTAAGAAAAAAAAAAACACTTTAATAACAAAGGTGAAACACAATCTTTTTACATAAAAAAATACTGAAGATACTGTCTGCCTCAAATCACAAGAAAAACAGAGCATACAACAGCATCTAAGGGCGTTTGAGTTGATTTCAGCTATTAAAAATATACGGCATATAAGAACAAAATAAGAGACTCAAATTGCTAAAAAAAATAAGCCTATTCTCTATTCTATCTATCCTATTCTAGTCTATATTCTATTCTATTCTAATCTATTCTATTTTATTTTCTATTCTATTCTATCTATTCTATTCTACTCTATTCTATTCTATATTCTATATTCTACTCTATTCTATTTTATTCTACTCCATTCTATATTCTATTCTAAATTATATTGTAAATTCTATCTATTCTATTCTAATACCTTCTATGTTCAAAATAAATGAGACATTTCACGAAGGATATAATGGTTGTTGGTCTTTCATTATACAAATATTACTTGTGAAAACCACGTTTTACCACATAATAATAACTGACTTGTTCTTTGTTTGTCTGAATTTAGTTAAAGCTTTATCACTTCCGAAATTGGAGTGCAGAAAGTTTGAGTGGATAACAGATGCAGACAGATCGATTAACTACCACAGCAAATCAAAATATAAATGCGACCAAAATGTTTTCCGAAAGAACACCTGGTTTCGATTTGGAGGCTCCGCTGGATCAAGCATGCCAACTTCCCCACCGCCCACACATAGATGCGGAGGCCGTTCCCCCGGTTGGGTCAAGGACGCACACCCAACTAAAATAAACCAACAGAAATCAGTAACAGTTTGTTTCTTTTGGCCACCCCGAAAGATCTGTCATTGGACACAGAAGATAAAGGTTACGAAGTGCAAAGGCTTCTTTGTTTACCAGTTAAAACCAGCACCCACTTGCTTTCTTCGTTATTGCGGGAACGGCAAAAAAGGTATTGCGTTTGCATATCAGTTTATTGTCATGCCTCACCATTTTCAGGGAACTGTTATCTTTTTGTAGTCCAATATCATTGTAACCAACGTCTTTCTATTCCACCGTCATGGTAGTCATTCGTTATCATCACCATCAAAAGTTCCTTCTCTCCGTATGTAGATTTGGACCCATCACCAGCCTTCGTCACCTCGCTCTGTCTCTCACAGCCCTCCCCATCTCGTCCGTCTTTAATTGAAAATTCCCAAAGCAACAATTTACAAAGTCCAAAACAACTAATTTGTTTGTAAATGGCCATCTGATTCCATTACTTGATCCTGACGCAGTCTTTCTGACAACGTATTCTATTACTAGTAAGAAGAGAAATCCAGACATTAGCTGTGGTTACACTGGTCGTTTAACTCGTGGGGAACCCTGATTTTACCCGTGGGTAGTCTGTGTTTATGTGTGACCGTTGTTCCCATGGGGAATTTACCAGTAGTTACTATGGATACATCAAAATGAACAAAAAAATTCCCCATGACACTTCCCGAACCAAATGGTATGGTTTATCCACGGTTTATCTAACCCGAACCGTTGTCGACCAATCACAAATCAACTAATGACAAATACAGGAAGCGGTATATGACAGGTTGCATGCTGTGTGTTATATTTGGCTCTAGTTCGCGCTCAAATTGTGCGATTGGTAAAAGATACGGGAATCAACATCTTGATGGCGAGTTTCCGAGCCACTCTGTGAGTATTTCTTTTTGATTGCTTTGTTTTTGTAAACCTCTTTTGAACTATTTCTATGAAACAAACATTTAAAAATATGTTTTACCTTTTTCAGCCCATACTAACCAGACAACCTATGAGGTTGAGCAATTTTAAACAGATTCTTATTCCAGCATAAAGAAGCAGTAAAATGAATTCAATCGTGAAACGATGAATACATTCCCGGCCTTTCAGTATGAGTGCAGACAACTCGTAGTCGTAGTTTTCAGTCTCCATCTTAAATTGTCCCGCCAGTCGACCGCCAAAATTCTATTCGGCCAAGCGGGATCAAATTTTACCGTGGGCAAACATTTACTATGTAACCAAGACCTGTCAAACGACCGGATACCCAAGCCGAACCCAACCCAAGGCATATTCCCCGTGGGAAACCACTTAACCCAAGCTAGTGTAACCACAACTATTGTAAATTTTTGTTTCACTCCTCACACCATACTGAACCACTCCACTCTTTGCACTCATTTGTTATGGTAGTCGTATATTATTGTAGTCAATATGTGTTGTTATTCCATTGTCATGGTAGCCTATTTTCTTTCTATTCCATCGTTTAAGTACTTTATTGTTATGGTAATCAATTTTTGCCAATGTCTTGGTATTCTTTTGCCTAGGAAGTCCATTGTCCTGACATCGAATGTCGTGATAGTCTTGATTGTCATAGTCCATTGTTATGATAGCCCACTGTCATGACAGTCCGTCCATTGTTATGATTGCCCATTGTCATGATAATCCATTGTCATCGTAGACCTATGTCATGATAGCCCACTGTCATGATAGCCCATTGTCGTGGTAGACCTATGTGATGGTAGTCCATTGTTATGATACTCCTTTGTCATGATACTCCATTGTCATGATAGACCTATGTCGTGATAGCCCATTGTCATGATGCTCCATTGTCATGATGCTCCATTGTCGTGATAATCTATTATCATGATAGTCTATTGTCATGGTAGTCCATTGTCATGATAGCCCATTGTCATGGTAGACCTATGTCATGGTAATCATTGTCATGCAAGTCAATTGTCTTGCATTCCATTGTCTCGGTAGCCCTTGTGTACATTAACTTTTAAAATACCACTAACTAAGCAATTGTTATTCTTTTATTAGAACATTCCTTGCAAAATACCAGCGCAGTTCGTCCAAAATTGATCGCGTCTCGCACAACTCCCTTAACTACAGTTGCAAGCAAGAACTGCGAAGGTTTACCGAACTGTTTTCCTCCCAAAGTTTCAAAGTTTTCTGTTAAACATTCTGAAGATGTTAAAGTGCAGTTGAATCTCTTTACAAAGGTTTGTTAGTATTGTAGATAAACCATGTCACAGTTCCTTAGTTTGAGCGCAAAAGCAAGGCCGAATTCGTCATTGATACAAACTTCTTCAGATCTTGTAATAACTTAATGTAAGTAAAACACTTGTTGGGAAAATAGGCATTTTCACTGTAGAATAAAAACTTGCTAACCACACTAGCTTTTATTAAAGAGTCTTTACTCGTTCTAACTTCCAGCTAAGGAAACTTACAACTCCCAAAATCAGTTCGTAGCAACTGTAAAGCATTTCATCGTTGTACAAGTTTAATTCCAACATGAACATCATGCAAAAAACTTAGAGGCTAACATTGAAAAAGAGCTAATAATATTTTGCATTAGGCTGTTTGTAATAAAATATAGCTTTATATTTGGGTGAGAGCATTGAGCTAAACTGAAAAAACTGGCCAAAAGATAAAATATAATTTAAAACCAAATGACGATATACATGGTATATACTTCATGCCAGTATGCCAGTTAGGATCCCCCTAAGAAGGGGGTATATACTTACTTGTTAGCGAGACTTTATGGAAGTCAATTATATGGCATACTGGCATGAAGTATATACCAAATACTTAGACTAAGGTGTGAGTCATGAAAATTGTTTCACTTGAATTAGAAATTTTTAAATCTAAATTAGTAACATGCTTCGAAAACCAAAACGAAATCCCGAATACTTATAGTTAGGTCTACATATCTAACTGCATCACGAACGATCGTCATAATTTTATGTGAAATTTTAGCAGCTACGAAAACTAGCTAGCTAAATCCTTTACGAAGCAGTGTTTAGCGCATGAGAATCTTTGATCTCCCTGGACGGGACACTAATCAATCGCAGGTTAGCTCCCAGCAGACCGCTGGTACTCATTTACCTAACCCGGAAGGATGGAAAGCTAAGAGTGTTTTGTCGGAAAAGAGATCGTACAAATATTTAAATCTTGACAGAGCTGGGGATCGAACTGGGGACCTTGTGGTCGGACGGCAGAAATCTTACCAACTGCGCCAACCATGCCAATCATTACATTACTGGTTGTGTATTCTTACTGTCTGAGCTGTAAAGCCATAGCTGTTTGGAGCAGGTCATTTTTAGTGAGCCCATTGACGCCTACTACTTACTTACTTACTTACTTACTAACTTACTTACTTACTAACTTACTTACTTACTTACTAACTTACTTACTTACTTACTTACTAACTTACTAACTTACTTACTTACTTACTTACTAACTTACTTACTTACTTACTAACTTACTTACTAACTTACTTACTTACTTACTAACTTACTTACTTACTTACTTACTTACTTACTTACTAACTTACTTACTTACTTACTTACTTACTTACTTACTAACTTACTTACTTACTTACGCCTACTACCCCTAACCCTCCTGGGGCATAGGCCGCCTACAAGGGTCCTCCAGGTATCTCGGTCCTGTGCTAGTCGCTCCAGGTGTATCTTGCTTTCTTGCAGTCGGCATCTAGGTCGCGGCGCCAGGTGTTCCTTGGCTTGCCTTGCTTCCTTTTACCTTGGGGAATCCACCTCAGCGCTTGCCTTGTGGTGTTGGAGGGCAGTTTCCGCAGGGTGTGTCCAATCCATCTCCAGCGTCTCTGGAGGATAACTTCCTCTACCGGCTGTTGTCTGGTCCGTTGTCAAAGATCTTGGTTGCAAAGAATCTGTTGCAGACAGGTGTCGATGAAAGTCTGGATCACTTTGGTGGTTGCCCGTGTCGTCCTCCAAGTTTCAGATCCGTACAACAGGACTGGCTTTACGTTTGAATTGAAGAGTCGGATCTTGGTGTGAACTGAGTAGCTTCCAGACTTCCAGATGTTTTTCAGCTGGTTGAAGGCTGCTCTTGCTTTGCCTATTCTGACTTTCACGTCAGCGCCGGTTCCTCCCTGCTTGTCCATGATGCTGCCGAGGTAGGTGAAGTTATCAACCTGCTCCAGAGCTTCACCTTGAAGGCTGATGGGCGTTTGATTGTTGGCGTGGACTCTCATAGTCTTGGTCTTTCCTCTATGGATGTTCAGCCCCACCCGTCTTGAGTTCTCTGAGACTGCTGAGGCCATTGTCAATTTGTAAATAATGATTATTTTGGGAAATGGTTTGAAATAAACAGATAAATAACTACTGCTACGTAGTGTCTTCTTTTCAAATCAATAATACTCAAAAAAAAAATTCTGAGCCCATGACAGGATTCGAACCCACGACCTTCCGAACAACGGGCGGACACTCTATACACTGAGTTACAAGGAATCTTAGGAGAGCGAGGTCATTTGTTGCGTTCTTATAGACTTCTGAACAGAATCCTCTGTCTCAAATTGTTATGGGTAAATCTCAGTATGTATAAAATAAAAGGATTTCACCTTATTTATAATTAGCAATTTAAAGGCTGAGGATTTGATAAAACTGAACAGTAACAGGTAGGTAAGGAATGAGTGAATGTAGAACATTAACAGCAACGTGGTTGGTGCAGGTAGTATACTGGGCTCGATCCCAGGCTCTGCCAGGATTTGAGTCTTGTTTGACTTTATTTTTTGCCAAAGTTCACACAGCTTTCCACTTTTAAGATTCGTAAATAGAGTAACAGCATCTGCTGTTGTTAACCTGCGACAGATTAGTGTCCTGTCAAGGAGGAGTCAAAGACCCTTATCCGCTTAACACCAGAGATAATCTCCGACTCCAGTGGGCCACTTTGCTCGTAAATGATTTAGCTTAGCTTTTCAGCTTTCATGGCATTATCTAATTTGTTCCAATATTTTGTAAGAATTATAAGTATAAATAGTAAAAGCTAACGTTATCTAGGCGTTTCTTCGTAGTTTATCTTGGATGCTTTAAAGACGACAAAAGTGCATTCCCATACTATAAACCACGGTCACTGCCTTTTAAAATAAAGAGCTTCGACGGCACGGTTCTTGATTGCATGGAGAAATGCTCCAATAATTATCACCAGTTTGCTGGGCTTCAAAATGGAAACCTTTGCTTCTGTGGCAACGAACTTCCTTTATCCAGCGATTACGGAAGAGCCGATGATAACGAATGCAATATGGCGTGCGACCATGGCCACCCGAATGATGTGAAACCCCTTCAACGCGGTCATTTCTTCGAGTCGTGTGGCGGTAAATGGCGTAATGCTGTATACCATGGTAAGTTTCTCTTGTTAAACTCAGCTAAGGATGTTGAAGAATGACAACTAGCCGCTTTACTTTATAAATTTCAGGAGTAAATCTCAGAAAAAAAGACGTTTCCTGCAACGTGATTCAAAACCCAGCAGATATTACTGAGGGTCCTAAAGAGAACTTTGCAATGCTCAAATCTCATTCCCATTTTTGATTTTTGACATTTTTTCCCATTCCTAGTGACTAATTCCCAGTCCAAGTGGCTTGAATCCCACTTTTCCAGGGCAAAACCAGCCAATCCCAAACCCCATTTTACCCAGTCTGGACCCTCATTACTAAATATGAAACTATATAACAAAAATAGTTTACTTAAAATCCTTTTGCAAGAAGTTGTTACAAAAAGTTATTGCTGAAAGACAAGTTGTTGCATAAAATTTGATTTTTATGAAAAGAGGAAAAAACGCTTAAAAGCCGTCGAAGACATGAATGGTGTTGATAAATCTATGGCATTTATGAACCTGATAGCTTTGTATGTGCATACACTTTATGGAGGAAGTGCACCAACTCATGAACAAAACTTTTCAATATACCGAATACGCCGATAACACGCGTGACGAACTCCTGTGAAAACGACGCCGCACAAAGGCGAAATTTTATTCCAAACTATCAGTTACACTTTGCTCAAGTTTTAGCTCAAGTGTGCGATGGACTGGGATCTGCCTAGGGAGGCTGAGATGCGGAGTTTCCGCCGGAATCGAAGCACTTTATGGAAGATTATTCCTACTATTTTTTTGGATAACTTTAAGTTGCTTCATGCAGGAAAAACGTTTCACTACAAGGGTTTAGTAAAGGCGAAAAAGTTTGTTTTTGTAACAGCGTGCATCGGGTTAGAAAAAGTTTCCCCTTCTGCTGAAACAATAGGTTCGCATAGATCTAGGATAGTTTATTGAAGAAGTGCAGTCATATAAATTTACTGCTGGCAAAAATGTAATCCCAATCTTCCCTATGTAATTAAAAACTGCCAAGTGACGCTGTATGCTGATGATACGGTCGTGTACAGCTTCTACAAAGATCCACGGATCCTGGAGCAAAAGCTTAATAATAAGGATCTCTTAAGGGTTGCTCATTGGCTTCGTGAAAACAAGCTCACCCTGAATCTTGAAAAGATTAAATCTATGTTAATAGGCAGTAACAGGAAGCTAGTCGATATTTCTTTATTTTCACTGTCTGTCTTTAATACTGATATTAATACCGTATCTAGCTTAGGTATCACGTTATCTACTCATTTTACATGGGCCAATCACACAGAATACATTTCATCTAAGATAAACATGAGCCTTGGTCTCTTATGCAGAATCAAGCATCTGTCACCTAATCAAGTTCTTCTGCTATTTTATAATAGTTTAGTTTTACCCATCTTTGAATTTTGTTGATGTAGTCTGGGGAGACAACAACAATGTGGTGTTAATGGACGAACTACAAATGCTACAGAACAAGGCTGCTAAAATAATATTAGATAGACCTTTACACTCCTCTGCTAGTGATGCATTATTAGCCCTGAAGTGGCTTGACTTAAAACAACGCAGAACTTACCATCGCTGCATTTAAATTTACAAATGTATTAATGGTCTCATGGATCACTCTTTTGATATTGTTAGACGTAGTGAGATTCATTGTTATAACTTCCGAAATGAAGACACTCTAATGCTACCTAAAGTTAAACGTAACTGAGGAAAGCAACGCACAAACTACAAAGCTATCCATAACTGGAATAACCTGGACAGCGAATTAAGGAATGTCCACACATTAGCAATTTTCAAAAAAAAAAAAAGGCTTCTTAAAATTCTAACTTAGAATTATTTTTTCCATTTCAACTAGTTTTAAGTTTTTTTCTATTTTTATATTTAATCCATGTATTATCCATAGTTATGTCTTTATAGTTTTTATTATGTATAGTAGATTAGTATTTTATACATATGTAAAAAATTTTTCATACATTTATTGTGATTACCTTTTTCCTAGGACTCTACGAAGGTTTTGGTGAAGAAGTTTAACAAATTTATATTTTATATAATTTACTATAAAATAATTGCAATCAATCGTACATTTGTCAGTAATTATGGTTTCAAATAGAAAAAAAATAGTAGAATAGTTCTAGTCAGGGTATTAGCTCTCTTTTCATTATTTTATGCAGCACATTTGCACCATTGTATTTTTGGACCATTATTACTTCGTCCGCTGATTAAGGAAGCCTGTCTCAGAGGGGACAATATATCCTATTGCCTGTGCTCACTCTCTGCTGTTCAAGCTAAAAGCGAATTTTGTAAGCAAAAATAAAATATATAAATAAATAAATATGATATGTTAATTACACGAATACAAGAGGATTCTTATTTAGAAGAGATTGCGTATATAACTTCAGTATAAAATATTAAAAATGGTAAAAACAAGTAAAACAGCAAAATGTTTAAAATACGATAATTCGACCTAACTTAAGGCGGGGTTTCACCCGAAAAAAAGAACAATCTTTTCGTTCAAACTAGTTTCAAACTGCGGGTTTGTGTTATTTACCGTCCAACCTACTCCACCGCTCACCCAGTAACACCCCAGAGTTTCGTAAGTCCTTCCTGAAGTCGCAAGGTACCTGGAGTCTGTAATGCTCTCGCCTGGACCGCTCCTCATCTGCGGGAATTTCAATATTCAAGTCGATCTCGTTGATAACCACGACACCATCACATTTCTAGACCTACTTGAGTCTCCCTTAAAAAGCTATCAACGAACTTACCAGTGTGAAAATACCAAACAAACTTACCATGAACCAATGTACAAATACAAACTACAAAACAAGTAAATTTAGATGCTGAAGGCCAGTTCAGAGATGGCAACAAGAAAGCTGCCATTTTGGATTTTAAGAAAAACATTTTTGAAAGATCAAGCATGACTATCTTGTATGTTTACATGATTGTTTTAAACAAAAGTTCTATTGCCTTGTACTATGATTTATTGAAACTTAAAGTGGAATATTTTTTTGTTTGTGGTTTCATTTTGCGTCTGTCACTTAATCGCATTTTTCTTGTGTGTCTTATCACTATCAGTTGTCTGCATGCAGTAGAAGCTAGTTGAAACGGTATCACATGTTTTAGTGACTGTAATCCCGGATAAGAAACGGCTATGTTTCTGTAGGTAATCGAAGTGTTCGTTGAAATTTTTGCAAGGTGAACTCGTTGCCAAACAATCTTGCAAAGCAATTTATAATACGTCAGCAAACTTGACTGCAATTAATAGCTCAACAACAATTGCAATTTTAAATGAATAAAATCTTAACGTCTTTATACCTTCCGTCAGCTCTGTTGATAAATATTCGATTTAATATTACATTTTTATTTTGGAAAAGGTTGTTTTCGTTCTTGATATGTGCCCGTAGGATCCTGCGCCTCTCAATGAGAGGCATGGTTTATAAAAAAACATATGATGGTAGTTTGAACTTTGCGCCTATTCAGATATGGACAGTCAACTGTAGGTCAATTTTTCGAGATTATTTATATCTGTTGGACCACCCACGCACAAGTATTGCAAAGTTTAAGGTAAAGCCCCGTCTACACGGGCAATTGTTATGTGACAAGATTTATTTATTTGCCAGTGTACGCCCCGTCTACACGCGCAATTCTTATTTAAAAACAAAAGATTGGAGACAGAGATCTGCGGATGACATAAAAAAAACTGCCACATTTATGTGTCGTCTCGTCTACACGGGCAATTTAATGTATGTGACAATTTTTATTTGCCACATAAAAACTAAAAATTTCGTTCATCTACACGAGCAAATAAAAATTGTCTCATAAAAATTGCTCGTGTAGACGGGACGGATTGTTGTTTGTCTCTGAAGACATTCTTATTACCTAAATTTGCTTTGAGTTGATTTTGCTGATCTTGTATATCATTGTGTAAAGTGCTTTACAAGGGGAAGCTATATAAGCTAAAAAAAATCATGACAACGTCAAAGATACTGATTCTATTTATAATATTTGAACCCAGGATCTAATTCATTTCACTCGACTCTGATGAAGTTATTGACAAGCCAGTCACTGTACCGACAACAATTGCTCTAAGGACTACTTTACCCTGGACGATCACACAACATAATGATCATAATTACATTAATGGTATTATTGATAATAAAAACGATAATTTCACTTTTACCTCAACAGTAACACTGCCCCGTTCTTGAATGATACTGATGCTGCCAAACACTTTAATGGCCTGCTTGCCCCCAGCAGCTGTTGTGAGCTCAACACTTCCGGCCAAATTCTCGAGACACTGACGCAATACTGAAAAGGCACCATGAAACGATACTGACTGTTTCTGCAAGAAAAATGGTAGTCGTTTCATCAGAACTTAAAAAAACTTGAATATAAAGCTGTCAATACACAAATCAGATGCTATGGATCGATCATTTGTTATAGTAACCAACCTGCGATACAATACTTGTTGCCAACTCCGTGTAGTCTACAATAAAAAAATGCTCTTTAATTCTTAGTAAACGATCATGCGATATCGTAATAACAAACAGATTGGGTCAATACCTCCACTATATAATAGGAATATTTTCATTACATGATTATTTGTGAAGTATCTAAAAATCTTGTTATTTTCTTCAGTTTTATTTTACCACCATCCAGGGATAGATACTCGAATCTGTTTTAAAGTGCCAATGGAGCGAAACCAGTTTTTACGTTTCTAAACAGATCAATTCAAAAATGCTTAGTACAGAAATTTTCAAAGAAGTTGGATAAAATGCCTCCGAGATATAGTAGCCCAAATTTGCAGGTTTTGCGCTGATGATTGGCTAGCTCATTATGCATTAAGGTATCAGGTTTCTCGTTTCTGTGACGAAGATTTGTTTCAAACTTCAAAAGTGACATGAGAGAAAATAGCAAGTTTTGCTCATATCTCAACACTGATTCACAGCGCAGAATTCAAAATCAAACTTTTACAGCAAAATGATTTTATCTTTATTTAGAAACCATTTTATCCGGCTTAAACTATTTTTAACTTGCATAGCTTTGCTTCTAGTCATCCAGGGATAGATACTGGAATTTCCTTTAACTAGTCATCCAGGGATGATACTGGAATTTGCTTTAACTAGCCATCCAGGGATAGATACTGGAATTTGTTTTAACTAGTCATCCAGGGATGATACTGGAATTTGTTTTAACTAGTCATCCAGGGATGATACTGGAATTTGTTTTAACTAGTCATCCAGGGATAGATACTGGAATTTGCTTTAACTAGCCATCCAGGGATAGATACTGGAATTTGTTTTAACTAGTCATCCAGGGATGATA
>JANCMA020351870.1:0-11619 GCA_024336925.2 Zoanthus solanderi | reverse complement strand
TATCACGACGTTTCGCCGAAAAAATATGCCAAAAGTATATCTGTTTCGTTGAAAAATATTTTCCATTAAAAAATACCGGTGTTTCGCTGTTTCGCTGTTTCGCCGTTTCGCTGTTTCGCCGTTTCGCTGTTTGGCAGAGCCCGCGGCGTAGAGGTGGCGAGGAAATTTTCTGTGTAGTTCCCAGTCACGTCGTGTTGTGCCGCTGCGTGTACAAGGTTGCTAATCTGACTTGCTTCACCGATACTATCATTATTTTGATCAAGTAACTCCTTAATTCGTAATTCTGCTTTTTCGTAAGACTCTTTGGCAATGAAGAGCTGCTTTTTGAGTGATTCGTTTTCTTTTTGACAGCTGCTGATCTTGTGACTAAACTGGGTTATAGTTGTGTCTTTGTCCTTCACCTAGTCGTGATAATATCGATTCTCAGACTTCAGCTCGCGAACTTGCTTTTCAAGTTTGAAACAATGCTCTTGAATCTCAAATACTTCGTTCTTTAGTTTTATATCAAACTCTTCTTCAAGTTTCTTCTTCTCGATAACCAGGTTTTTGTATTTATCTTCTTTGATCAGCTAAGGAAATGAAACAATAAAAAATAATGAATAGGCTAATGCATTACTTAATCCATGATACTATGATAAATGAATAAGCTAGATATAAGATAGATAATCAGATATTAGATTGAGAAACAGACAGACAGAGAGACAGACAGGCAGAGGGATAAATTAATTGATTGACTTGCTGAATAATAAGAGTTTTCAAAAAGAACGATCACACGCCAGGCTTTCCAACTTTTCACTAGTTTTTTTACTGCATATTCATTTCTTAAGGGCGTGCAGATTTGATAACTAGCTAGAAGGTTATGAACTACATTAATTTCTTAAGCAAGTAGATAAATAGCAAAAACAAAAAATATTATTGCAATCATTCATTTTCAAAAAGTAGTTAGATAAATGTATAAATTATTGTTTAAAATATATGGATGGATATCACTTACTGCTACTAATTACCTGTATGTTCTCTGAGCTGTTCAGTTTTGTTTCTTGAGCTTTTTTAATTTGTTTCTCCATCGTTAACATTTGATTTTTCATGGTGTTCAACTCCATCTCAAGTTGAGAGTTGGTTTTAGCAAGCACTTCTTTTTCGTTGCACACTGTCTTAAAACTGAGGTTTAAAAGGATTCGTGCTTGCTAACGCTAGAGCTCTTAGCGTTTCGAAGTTCTTCATTTTCACGTTGAAGTCGCTTTATCTCAATAGTGTGGTCGTCACTTGTAACCAGTTTTGCTGATGGTTCTTGTTTATAAAAAGAAAGTTTGTTGTCTAATGTACGCACTTCTTCGCGAAGCTGTTCAATAACTAATTCTTTATCTATATTTTCTTTGTGAAACGCTTCCACGCGGCTCTCATTCCGTTCTGTAACAACGTTTTCGTTTCTATTTCTGAGTTGAACAATTTCCATTTTGGCCGTGTCTCTATCTTTGCACGCCTCTTCCAATTGTACTTCCAGTTTTGATATACGACCTCTTATGTGACTGATTTCCATTTCTATTTCTATTTTCCCTTCACCACTAAACCTTCCCGATTCTGTTATTTCTAAAATTCTTTGCTCAAGCACAGAAATGTGGCGTTCCAATTCAATGACTTTTTCATGACTTCCTCGACAGGCCGTTTCTAACTCAGATATTCTCTTTTGGTAAGCAACAGCCCTTTCCTGGAGTGACCTCACTTTTTCTTCGGAGGATCTGCGTGCAACTTCCAAGCCATCTTTTTTTTCTTTTATTGCTTTTAGTTCGAATTCCAAGGTAGACATCTTTTTGTGTGCAGCAACAACTTCTAGCTGTAACGCACTCTCACGTTCTTGACCTCGCTTGAACGATGCTTCCAGTGAAGAAAAACTGTTTGTAGATGAATTTGTTTCTTTTTCTACCTCCGAATCTTTCAGTGACATTGTAAGTTCGAGATCCGCTTCGAACTTAAAAAGCTTTGATTCAGTGGACTTTAATTCAAACTGAACATTTTCTCTCTCTTTTTGGGTAGCCTCTAGCTGCATCTCAATTAAGTTCCTTATGTTTTTCAACATTAATGTTAAGCGAATTTTGGAGTTTGTTCTTTTCAGTTAAGAGTAAACGATTGCTGTGTTCAAGACTGGCAATAGTTTTTTGTAATGTTATGGCGGTGTCTTCAAGTCTACTCTTTTCAAGCGTTACATTCTCAAAAGACTCTTTAAAAGAGATCCACTTTGTGTTGAGCACCGAAATCTCTTGCTTCATGCGGTCTCGCTCTATCTTAAGCTGCTCTGATTCCACATCGTACGCTGGTAATTGATTTTCAATGTGTGAAAAACTAAGACTCCTTTCAATCTTCATGGCTTCAAAAGAAGACTTCAGCTGCGAGTAAGAAACTTGTAGTGAAGTAATATCACTGCGTAATCGATCATTTTCTTCTTTCATTAAAGTGTAATTTGTTTCCCATTCGGAAGCTTGAAGCTGGAATTTGTGGGCATTAAAGTGTTTTTCTCGCTTCTCGGCAATAGTCCTTTCAGATTCTCCTCGAACCATCGACAACTCTTTTTTGATAATTTCTATTTCACTTTCCAAAGCCAATTTATCGTTTGTCGTTCTATCAATGATGTACCTTTGTTCCGTTTGTTCTCTCTGGTTGGAATCATTAAGTTGTTGTTGTTCCCATAGCTTGTTCTTGTAACGGGTTATTTCTTCTTTAAACAAATCCTCTCTTGTTTTTATTTCTTCGACAATTCCTTTTAGTCGAGCCTCCTGTTTAAATTTCTCCTCTAGCTCTTCTTCCATGGACATGTACTTTTGCTTACATACTTCCAACTGAAAATAATGTAATGAAAGATGTTGCAATAAAATTTATATTTTTACGGTATTGAAAAAAAATGGAATTTGATTTATATAATTACACTAAAGACATTAAATGTATCAATTGCTATTCAGAGAGTAAAACTTCTGGGGCAATTATAAGCATGCTAAATTAGACCCAACAAGGAAGAAACTCTTAACTTAAAAAGGTAAACGTATAACACACCCATGTTATACCCTAACACAAACACTATATACAGTAACTTCATCTCAAAACACCAAACAGTTGTAAAGTTGAGGGTGAACTATCACATTGAAAAGGACTCTCTTCAGCTGAAACAGTTTGGAAGCAGAACCATTTGAGCAAAAAATATACTGTAGTTAAGTGTAGAATTATAGGCATTGTAATGTAAAGTGCAATAGATCATATACTCATGAATTTTACACTATATAAAGTTATATTAAAACAAAGATAACTCAAAAATCCTTAAATTTTAATTCTTTAGCACATGAAAGAATATGCATGGGCAATTCAAACTATAGTAGTGCTTCTATATGTTAATAATTAAATTTTCTAGAGCAAGAAGTGCCTGCATGTATACAAAAAAACGTGATTGGGAATTTGTTGGTGAATTTTAATGCAAAATCGATGCAGAAATGAGTTTTTTTTTTTCCTTATTTAAAACTTTATTATATATAGTGTTAATTTTATTCGTTTTAAACTGGCAGTTAATCATGTTATATCTTCATTTATTTATTATTCAAGTCTTTGTTCTCATTTTTAGTTGAATAGCACGATTTTTTCGTGAGGTCTTTCAATTCAAACGGGTGAGTGCATTGGTTGGGGTTTTGGGGATAATTTCGCTGTTGCTATTTGTATATTCATCCATATATATTTATATATTGGGTTGGGCAAGCCTTACTGAAATTGGAGAGACAAGTTAATGAGGGACAAAATTGAAATAGTTTCAAAGTGATTAAGCAGTTATGTTCAATTTTAATGTATAACACATACAAATATAAAGATATATATAGTTATCTATGTTGTGCTTTTTATATGATGACATGTATACAGTTTTGTGCATTGTATGATAATAAATAAAATGGGAAATGAACAGATGAATTGTGTTTGTTTTACTTAATGTCTGATAATGGCAGAACTAGAAAAAAGCATTTCAGGTGAACTCAAAATGAGGCTGAATTGAATATAAAAGAGTCGAATTGGCACTTTTTGGGGGGTCGTTTTTGAAAGGGCTGAATTTAAAGTGGGTCATTTCAGCACCCCAAAAATCCAAAACATACCCCCTCTTTTCCATATCAGCTCCTAAAAGGAGCTGAATTGGCTCTAATAACGTGGTCAATTCGACCCCCAAAAAAGGAGCCAAAACAGTACCTTTTTCATAGGGCTGATTCGACCCTAATTAATGGTACTGTTCTGGACTTGCCGTTTTGGCCCCATTTTTTGGGGCTGAATCGGCTCTTTTCATTTTACAGTGCCGGTCTTTTGACGTTGTTTTGAAAGCCAAGTTTAAAAACTTTTTCCAATAGATTATTTCTGCTTAGTGGAATTTTCTTATTGTATATTTTTTGTCATTGTATCTATCTAGGGATTCCATGAACTTTCTTAATGGTGTGTTTGTTTCTTTACTTTAGCAATAATGCAGCTTTCTAGCCATTGTAAATTGTAAGGGCATGCATATTTGGTCATGCTTTGCTAAACCTCCATCGCCAGTATTCATCCGTTTATCAACTTGTTCTTTGCTGTTCTCTGCCATAAGTTTCTGGGTTAGTTTTACTTTGTCCTGATGCTCTTTTTTTCTCGTGGCCCATTTTCTTCCAGTTTCTTCTATGTATTCGAATTTTCCGCATCCGCACGGTATTTTGTCGACCAAGTCTGTTCTTTTTTTTTCCTAGGGGATGTTGGGGTTTTGTTTTCAGATCTTTTACTTTTCTTCCGGATTTCATGGTTATTCAAAAAAGCATTTTTTCGCTATCCGTTTAAACGTTTCCGATAGTTCCTCAATGTATGGTATGACAAAGTGCCTCTTGTCTTCTTCTTCTTTGTTTGATTTTCTTTTTCTTTTTGCAAGATGTTTCTAATCTGTTGTCTTGGGTTACCATTTGCTACGAAGATTTCTATCAGTGAACTAATTAAGTTCACTATTTAAATGTTCTTTGTCACATAAGTGGTGAACTCTTTCTGTGGAACCTTTAATTATCTTTTGGCTTTATTTGTGGTGGATAGTTAGATTTTTCTTTGATGTTGCTTCCGTTTGGAATGGAGGAGAAACCCTTCCTGCTTGATTGTTGGTATACTACTACTGTAAGTAGTTCAATAACAACCGAAGTTTAAAAAAATGCGGCCAGTTTTTGTCTTGCACGTGTGGTCTGACTTTCACCTTTAGTTTTTATATCCTGCTTCTGAAATTGTAAGAATGTTTATGGTCTAGTTGAAACGAAGTTTAATGAAAAACTTTTAAAAAGACGTTTCTCGACTGTTTTTGATGAACTCGCATTGCGGCTTTCTTTCGTTTAGTGTGTGGCCCACGATTAGGCCTTCAAAAATTGCACAGCCGTCTGTATTCAAGACGTCTGGCGGGGTATTGGGAAAAGTTTTCAATTAGCAATAACCGCGTCTCGGATAAACCTCATTGACTACGGTAATGCCACTGCGCAAAGCTGTGATGGTGGTCATTGAAAAGCAACTCAAGTTGCAGATACTTGGTTTGCTTATGGGATCAACTTGTTAAACGACGGTGTTTCCTTGCGCATGGTGCTTCCGTTTGAAAGAGCGGAGAAACCATTCAAGCAGAGTAAAGTTGGAAGTCAGACCGCACGACAAAGCCTGGAAACATTTTTTTAAAAAACTTTAGGTGTTATTGAAATACTAAAAGTAAATGTACCAACAATCTAGCATAAATAAAAGGTTTATGACCTATTTGCAATGAAGTCTAAACAAAAAAACTTTAACAAGACGTCTTTCGAATGTTTTCGACAAATCATAAATAAATAAATAATAAATAAACACGTAATGACAACTCCCCAAAGGGACTTTTCAGTGTCCATTAAAATCCTAGGAGGCAAACCAGTTGGCTATTTACAAAGCGTGGTGAATTTGCCCCTTGGATTACCGAGGACAAATTCATTCAGTAGGCCGAGTCGGGGATTTGAACCCGAGTCTTCCGCATTCAAATCCCCAACTCTGACCACTGAGCCACGCTGCCTCCACATTCCTTTCTTTCGTTGAGTGTACTACCTCCACATTCCTTTCTTTCGTTTAGTGTGTGGCCCACGAATAGGCCTTCAAAAATTGCACAGTCGTCTGTATTTCAAGACGTCTGGCGGGGTATTGGGAAAAGTTTTCAATCAGCAATAACCGCGTCTCGGATAAACCTCATTGACTACGGTAATGCCACTGCGCAAAGCTGTCGAGACGGTCATTGAGAAGCATATCAAGTTGCTGATATACTTGGTTTGATTATGGGATCCCCTTTGTTAAACGACAATGTTTCGTTGCGTATGGTGGTTCCGTTTGAAAGATCGGAGAAACCATTCAAGCAGGGTTAAGTTGGAAGTCAGACCGCACGGCAAAGCCTGGCAGCATTTTTTTTAAAAACAAAATTGGGTGTTATTGAAATACTAAAAGTAAAAGTACCAACAATCTGACAGGAATAAATGGTTTGCAGCCTATTTGGAATGAAGTTTTTTTAACAAAACATTTTAAAACAACGTCTTTCAAATGTACTTGTCAAATTCGCATAGCTATTTTTTGTTCAGTGTGTGGCCCACGAATGGGCCATCAAAAATTGCACAGCCGTCTGTATTTTAAGACGTCTGGCGGGGTATTGGGAAAAGTTTTCAATTAGCAATAACCGCGTCTCGGATAAACCTCATTGACTACGGTAATGCCACTGCGCAAAGCTAAC
Organism: Zoanthus solanderi; assembly: GCA_024336925.2. NCBI lineage: Eukaryota > Metazoa > Cnidaria > Anthozoa > Zoantharia > Zoanthidae > Zoanthus > Zoanthus solanderi. The sequence goes on along the minus strand of JANCMA020351870.1, from coordinate 4,874 downwards.
TGACAATTTTTGAAAGTTACTTTTTCTACTATCTTTTGCTTACTTTGCATGTGGGATGTAAATTGAAAAACGTCAATCTGTATAAAATCGAATTAATTAAATCCATTCTTCTCAACGTAGAGCTGATGTAAAAACTTTGACTTTAAGATAAAAGACTATAGGGTTATATAATTTTAGAGTAAGCTTGCTAAAGAAGATTAAAATTCCTCCATGCAGAAAAAATTTTCTCCCTGAAGTCGAAGAGGCTAATAGTTGCATATTATCAAACATCAAAAAAAGGCTAATATCTGCTTTCAACTAGAAACTCCACAACGAATCAATTTTGAAATAAGTTGTTTCGTCACAACAATCGCATAATTAAAACGAGGTTTGCTCCTTTATTTTATTCAACTCCACTCGACAGCAGTTGGATTACTTTGGTTATTTTCTTTTAAATTTATCGAGCTTGGGCAGGGCTACCGCAAGGTGGTCTTGCCTCCATTTAAAATTGAAAAGTATCACGAAATTAGGGTATTGAATTAAGATCTAAAATCCCTTCTGCTGCACAATGTACCAAGCTTAACCTATGTTGATCGAACTTTGATTCGGTCGAAACATTGGCTCTTCACAGCTCCGCATTTCTATTGTTTTTTCAACGTTTCAGTTTGTTTTTGACCGACTGAGTTGTCCGAACGGGAGTCATGTTATCCCACGTTGTTGTGTATATTACTTACGAGTTACCGCTTTGAAAATCACTCTTCAGACCATTCACGGCTGAAAATGGGTTTTATGATCATTCTAGTGCTTGATGTTTTAAGTTCAAAGCCAACATTTGATACGACAAATGTTCGTTGATGCCGGGTGAAAATCATTGGGCAACTTGACAGTCTACAAAAAGGTCAAATGACATGGACATATAAATAATGAATCGGCATGAACTATTGTTTCTTCGGTATAAATTATTATCTGCCCATCCTCAGAGAATTCCATTACGCAATACACTAAAACATTTTTTATGGTTTTTGAATTCAAATTGAACTTTATTTGTGACGTCATACAATCCCATAATCAAAACCAAGTTCTCTTGTTTATTAGATTAAAGTCCTCTCAGTATTGGTTGAAGTTATATGGTTATTTTCTTTTAAATTTCTCGAGACTGGGTAGAACTACCGCGAGGTGGTCCTACCCCCTTAAAAAGAAAAAAGTAATACAGTTTTGAATAATATTTTTGAGTTGGACATGGTTGAAAAAGAAGAATAACAATGTCGTTTTCAAACGCTATGCTGGGCTATTTGTTACTCGAATTTGCTGTTACTTCGAACCCTTATTAGTTATCTGTTAACAAAGGATACAAAGTTCGTTTCCCTTGCTTTCACTCTATCATTTTAGCAATTTTATTAAGTTTATCATGAACTCGGATAATTCAAATTCCCTGCCTCTTCATACTATTCTCTGTTTCTTTGAATGAGTCCTATCTCTTTATTTCAAATTCTTGTTAAAAAGCTGATGGGGAAGCATCCTGAGAACATAGGGTGACCAGATAAAAAAACGCATGCGGTTATTTTGGTTAAAAAACATGTAGCAGAGCAAATACCGGCCTTTTCAACCTTGTAAGACAACAATATAACAATTTTTTGTTTTAAGCCTTTTAAGTGATATATCCGGAACACGCGAGAAAGTGTTTCATCAGTAAAGTTTTTTCGCTGAGAAGAGAGCTGAAAATACGACGTGAAGCGGAGTGTTTTTGACGAAATTCGAGGTGTTTGGAAATGTGATGAAACAGTGTCTCGAGTGTTTGATATATCTTCTCAATCGAAACTAAAACTAAGGAGTAAACGAAAAAACAAAATCGTAAAAATATATGCAAATTAAGATCACATTTCCAAACCATGGTCACGGTTATGATTTCTGAGTCAGATGAGTTGCCATTGAACATTCGCGAAGGTCAGTATGATGATTTTATTACTATGATGGTGAAGGCAATGATTGAGACAAGGATGGGGTAGATTAAGCCTGTTTCAATATGGTTAGACAGTACGAACATTAGGAGACAACGAGTTCTTAAGAGCAGAATGAGGAATTTTCTGCAGTCTAGGTAAGGATAACGGTACATGTGGGGAGAGCACCAATAATTTCATTAGGCTTATCAATTTTTATATTACTCACGTGAATAAGCTCCTAGATTTGGCAACTGGGATTATATTTGGTGTAAAATTAGGCTGGAATATTGGGATCTGATAACCAGCCATTTCCCACCCCCTCCCTCCCCTTCCCCCTCCTTTCCTGGCCAAGAGGCTTATAAGGCATGTGGGTTCCCTGAAATATTTATACAATACTGGCTTACAGACGTTTAAATAAGATTAAGAATAGTTTAGATTAAAAAAACACCCACACACAAAAAAACGAACACAGGTACAAGTAAAAAGTACGATAAGGAGGAAAATTTAGCTCAAAAAAAATCCTTTGAGCTTGGTCTTAAAAAGGGAGATGCTCTCAGCAATTTTGATGTCAGAATTTAGCCGTTTAAATACAATAGGTTCCTGGAAAAGAATCGTGAATTTCCTGATGTTGGTTCTACAGGAGAAAGTGTAAAGCGAGTTTGAGTTTCTTGTGTTATATGAATGAATTTGACATCTTAGAGAAAACATTTCTTTGAACAAATCAGGGAGAACGTGTTTTTAAATAGAAACATGAATGACAAACTGTTAGCTGATCAAACGCCTGATATTATCGTATGGCCAATGGAAGTTTATTCGGCCGTCTGCATGGTCTTTAGTTGTGACGTCAAAATGGTTCAAATTTCGTTTGTTGGCGCACCAATGCACCACTCATACTCCGGTACCATTACCCTCGCACCATCGGTGCACCGTTGGTGTCATGAATTCGAAAGATTCGTAATACTTGGATAATTTGCCTCTAGTTATCCAACTCATTCATGTTTTAAAAAAGATGTTTATGGCGTCATGGTATAAACTTGGTTGTTCCCCTTAAAGCACAATCATCTCTTCATCTTTACCAGGTTATGGTTCCGAAGGAGTAAAATGGGAATTGGGATTTTGTGGCCGGGTTTTGCCCTGTTAAAATGAGATTCAATCCACTGGGATTGGGATTTGGGCACTGGGAACGAAAAAAAAGAATGTCAAAAATGAAAAATTGGAATGAGTATTGAGCACTCGAAAAACAAATGGGCTGGGAAATGGGATTTGTACCCCACCTCAGGACCCCCCGAGGTCGGTAAATGAGTTCCAGCGTCTGCTGGGAGCTAACCTGTGATGGATCAATAGAGACCACTGGAACATTTCTTCACGATGGTGGTATATTTTCCGTGAGTTGACTGGATCGAGAACGGCGTTTTTGGCGCGAATTTTAAAGTTAAGCAGCGCGCGTATTACAACAACGGACGTACGCAGGGTAAAAAGGCGCGAAAACTAACTTTGAAGAGCCCAGTCATAAAATTGGTTACACATCGGCAAGAAACTGGAACAAAAGTCAGTCTTACAGTAATTGTAAGTAAATTATTTACTAAAAAAGATTTATTGACGATTTGTTCGGTGCTTGAAGCATTCCTTTGATAAAAAAATAACTTCGCAATTCTGACAGACCAACACGGAGGCAAACGTGGCTTGTAGGCCTCCTTGACGATCACCACGACCGCATGACGTATTCAGGTACGCGACATCTGCTGACAATTTAGTTCTGGTTGACCTCTGTGACAACAAGAACTCCTAATGCTTAAGATCTCTAATATCCCGTCTAAGGAAAGCCAAAGATTCATTCTCTCAACACTTTATAAAGTCGAGATAAGCGCCGGCTCTATATGCCACTTGGCTTTCAAAGGATTTAGCTTCTGATGTATATGTTACGGTGATCATCCACACTAAAAATTACAGAAAAAGAGATTTTGAGGGATAAAGGCATGGTAATTTAGTATCTTTTCTTCCAAAAGAAAACCCAGAATTCTGGGAATGGCATATAGGCATTATGTCACATAAAGGATGATCACATTACAGTGCTTGCTATACTTCAACTAATTTTCTTAAGGGTGGTTTCAGGCGGCAAGAGACAAAAAAAATTGCTATTTTTTGTGTAATTTTGGCCATTTGCTCGTGCCTGAGCTCATCATGAATGGCTAAGAAAGCTTGAACTTTGCCAATTTCAAAGAAATGTTTATTGATTGGTTTGATCATCTAACAATTTGTCATTCATGGACAAGGGGCCAATTAGCATCTGTGCCTGGTCTCACTAGCTGCTTTCTGCATTTCTGTAATTTTTATCAGATGATTATTCTGCTAGGATAATTTTTTTCTAGCATACAAGCCTGGTGTGAGACTTAAAAAAAATTGAATTATTTTGGAAAGGGGTTCTCCCGCGCGAAATTTTTATCAAATTTCTAAGGATGCAGTGCGTCATTCTTGTGTTGCATGAGGATTGAGCAAAGTTACCCCAAAGAAATGAACTGTTTCGCGCTCGATTTCCCGGAGATTTTAAAACGAAATGCACAGGAACAAAGAAAAAGAGTTATTTTCAATGAATATTAAGCGGAAGAAAGATTATTATCACGATTAAAATTTTTAACGATGGCATTACTTGCAGTTAAATTTTGTGTTCTTTTTTTTTGGGTGGTTTTTGAAATTTTAGTCCCAGTGTTGTTAAGAAAACATACAAATCGTGATGTTTCTTATTTTTTCCTACTTTTTCATACCACCCGCGCTCATCTGCACCAATATTTTGTAAAAACTTGACATGAGGAATGTTTCTTATACACCAACTGCTTTTTTGCGTTTTGATTATTGCAAAATACTAGATTGGCAAAAATTGCCCTCCTCTGGGATTTTAAATTAACCCTTAGTTACTGTATCAAATACGAGCTAAAATCTCTCCATGCAACAAACCTA
>JANCMA020351766.1:0-11620 GCA_024336925.2 Zoanthus solanderi | reverse complement strand
TACCTCATACATTACATTAACTGGCTGCGTTTCCAGCGTGGTTAGTCCTTGTAGTGTAGTAGTTAACACGTCGGACTGGTAAACCGAAGATGCGTGGTTCGATTCCCGCCAAGGGCTTAAAAATTGTTTTCTCTTCTTTCATTCTACAACTATAAATATGTACATGAGAGCTGAGTGATGATGAAAAAAATAACTATCAAGACTACTCTTCTAATCAGATTTCATGTCCTGATTTTTTTAATCATCTGAAAAGAACTAACTAATGACAAGGTGCTACATTGCCGACACAAATCGCTTACATCACCGGATATTAGTAGATAAGTTTTAGCGGCAACACCGTCAAATGTTCTACATCATCGTGCTAATGCAATTTGAAACTCTGTTTATCCCAACAAGATTTCAAAGTCATTTCGTTTCCATCCGCTCTGTAATACATGTAGATCCATGACGTCTACATTTATGATAAATTTGTAGTTAAAGGTCCTAGACCAGTTAGTATTTTGACTATTCTCAATTTTTTTTACATCGCCAAAGGTGACGCAAAAGCAAAGCGAACTCCTGTGGCGTTTCCTCGCCTTTTTATTTTTAATAATATTTTGAAAACCTCAAGATCCCTTACCTTTACCACAAGAAGAACAAAAAAATGCACCAACCACAACTTCACTACCACAAGTAGGGCAAAACATTACAAGGAAGACTAGAAATTCACAAATTATTTTGTCCAACTTCGCAAATATCCACAAATGGGTTTCCCGCGATTTGGCATCACATTCCGGTGGACTTCTGGGTAATGGCGCTCGAGCATGCGCCAATTTAACTTCCGCCGTAGTATTTACTTCCGCCACAGGAACTTGTTGTGTTGTGGGCCGTAGGTTCGGTGTGTTGTGCCGTGGTTCTTTGTGTTGTGCCGTAAGTTCGGTGTGTTGTGCCGTGTGTTCACTGTGTTCTACTGTGGGTTCGCTGTGTTCTGCCGTGGGTTCGCTGTGTTCTGCCGTGGGTTTATTGTGTTCTACTGTGGGTTTGCAGTGTTCTGCCGTGGGTTTGCAGTGTTCTGCCGTAAATCGTAGAATTGCCGTGACACTTGTGGGCCACCGTAGTTTTTACAATCATTCTTTATCAATGAAAGATGCATTGTAGTACATTGGTATTTACCTTTGATGCGTTTCAGGAAAGAAATTTGAACTACCGGCCATTTAGTGTTTTGGGTTACTTGACCGACAGTGAAATTCACTACAGCGATGCCAGACGCTAACTATGAACCAATTTTCACTTCTAACACCAACTACTGAATGGCTTGACGGTTCTTTATCGATACACAAACCCTCTATATTTTTTATGGGAAAAAAAACGAACTGCCGGCCATTACTCGCATTAGCGTTTTGATTTGCTTGACCGGTAATCAATCGTCTATGAAAATTTTTATAAGTGGCTTATGAAAATAACAGTACTACAGGTGTGACCGGCTTAAAACTAAGAACCAATTTTTTCTTCTAACGCCAGCTTCTGAATCGATTTATTGTTGTTTATCCATAGAGGCACATTCGATGTTGTTTTTAATTTGTTAAACTTGTATATTCAGGAAAAAAGAGTAACTGCCTGCCGTTTAGCGTTTTGAGTTAAGTGACCGCTGCAGGTCACTGATTTAGACACTTTCTAAAACATACGGATAAATACACACGGAAAGTACTTATTCCAAATCTGTTATAGCCGCAAACTCTAAATTTGTTTTAAAATCAAACTGGATATAACCCCTTGAAATATTATCGATTCAGGGTTTTAAAAATTGAAAGTTGAAACTTGTACTTTAAGTTAAAAATCTTGTTGATCTTGATAATGCTGCGTACTGGGAATGAAACTAAAATGGAAATTAAAATAGCTTACCAGTGAATAACAATGATCTCCAGACATACACAACAGCTTTTTTAAAATATTTATCTTGTCTATTTTAGTATAATAAATATGAGAGAATAAAAATACCCTACCTCGTTTAATGCCCCTTCTTGTTGACTGCTGAGAACTGTTTTTGAACAGAACATCAAGTCTTAACGCTCATTAAAAGGCACTCGATTCCAGGAAAGGTGGAAATTCAAAGAAATTTATTTCGTTTTATGTTCATTTACCGCTCATTATTACGACTGAAGGGCAAGACGAGCAACTTCAGCGTAAAAATATAAATACCTCGGTATCAAGCTCAGTTTTAGTCATGATTACAAACGGCTTTTCGATTCCTTTTTCATTCAATCAGACCACAATACAAAATAGCATTTTTAAAAATACAGTAAATGTAGTTTATCTGTTTAAAAAAATTAATAAAGAATTGAATTTCAACCTTATTTTGATTTGTTTTTAGTTAGAATTTTAAAGGTTCAATGCCTTCGGCTTCAGGATTTACGACTTTCAAAATTACCTTTTTATTGAAATTTTTTTCAAAATGATTTAACACCATTCATTTTAGTATCGTTTTTTTCTTTTGCCTCTAAACCAACAAAACTTCGTTCAACCGGGGCTTCCTTTTCCAAGGATGCAAAGTACGGGGTTTTGTTTTCTGTTCAGCCGACTCGATGATGTTTCATACAGTTGTAGCTGGTGTTCAAACAACTTTTAGAAAGTCAAATTTAGTCGTTATAATTTTCTTAAGAATATCTGGCATTTACTTATCTTCATCCATTTCTGGGATGTAAATTAAGAAATATTCTAGTATTTTTTAGGCGATAATAGAGCAAGGTACAAAGCGAGAAGAAAAGACGATTTACTTCGTGAGCCAGGAGCGGATGGAAACCGTGTTTGCCTATCGTTATGTGATCAGGGTACGCGCGCGTACAATCCAGTTATTTTATAAATACGTTTTATCTCCCACAGTAACAACTGAAAACAGATTTAATTCATGAATAATAAAGTTTGTTGTCTCTAGCAATGAAGATGCCAACATTTTGTGACTTCGGATCCAAAATTAGTTTTTGCATAAAACTAATACACAGTGGATGCACGTTTAGTTTTTGCATATTGTTCTCCCTTTTAAACAGATATCAACTCAATCAGTCGGCCAAGATATATCTAAGACATCTTTTCCAAGTGCAGTGAATATTAATAGGTAAATGCCCCAGGTTTAATTTCTGCATGAATGAAAGCGCCACTCACATCGAAACCAATCAATTAGCTCTCAATAAATGTCTCAAATAAAGTTACTATTAGCTTCAAAATTTAGATAATCGAGTTAAAACATGGAATTTAACACATGATAGTGATTCCTGGAGATAAAATTCTCGGAATATGATGACAAGAAATAGTCAATAGAATATTCGCTCTAAATCTAGATATGTAAGATTTATGTGCTATACTCTAGATCATTTGATAAATACACAAGGGCTTAATATTTGTCTTCTCTATTTTACCATAATAAATATGTTTTACAAAGATAAGTTTTACACCGTAGTGACAAGAATTTTGAACTGTAGTCTGCCGGGAATTCATTCGGACGAAGGACCTCAGTCCGAAACGTCAGTTTAAAATTCTTCTCACTTCGGTGTAGAACTTATCTATTTGTAAAACTGTTTCTGTAGAAACACCGACGCAGCATTCCACTTATGACATAATAAATATGAAAGAATAAAAAAAACCCTACCTTGTTTAATGTCCCTCCTTGTTGACGGCTGAGAACTGTTTTTAAACACGGACCAGCAAGCCTGAACGCTTGTTTAAAAGACACTCGATTCCAGGAACTGCGGAAATGCAAAGAAATTCTTGTCACGCTGAGCAAGCCGAAACAAAAGCAAAAACTAAAAATAAGTCACACCTGTTGTCTACAACGCAACAGCACCGAAAAACGTGTACTGGATTGGGATATTGGGTTACCAAAATAAATTGCGAAAGTGGCGTTCGAACCTGAAAATAGACTGCAAAACAGTCTCTTCCTTCGCCTGGAGATCGAAAATCCAAGCGCGTTCATCAAATGGGAAACTGGCAAGAGGAAATGAACGAGCGGACGGGAGGAAAAAGGAATGGGGCGAGGGGCTGAAGAAAGAGACTGGTTGTTTACTATTTACATCAAATTTTCGGAAATTCCGTTTGGAACATAAATGGAACACGCCATTTTGGTTCTTCCCGATGAAAAATTTCCGGAATAAACGGGAACTCTCAACAGGTTGTCCTGTTTTTTCCATTCGGAAATTGCGAATGGAAATTCCTGAAAATATGTGTTCCATTTGCACATTCTTAGCAATTCTAGGTCTTTAATGAGTTTGTTTTCACGTCTAAGTGATTTGCAGTTCAAAATGGTGGAAGAAAATTTTGACGGAATGTATGCGATTGTGGCAATGCTTCTGTAGATGTAAGGGCATTCATTAACTAAAGTGTCGAGGATTAGTTCAACGGTAAGTTTACCAACTGCCATTGATTAAACGTTTTGTTTACAAAGCGGAACTATTTAAGTATAAAGTATATTGAGAGCATCTTCACAGGATTTTGTGCTAGTACCGAGAACAAATACTGTCACGTACGGAGATTGCGCATTATCTGTGCCAGGTCCAAAAATTTGGAATAATTTACCAAATTCTCTTCGCCAAAAAAAGTCCTTCAATCTTTTTAAATTAAATTTGAGAACTTTCTTATTTAGGCAGGCGTATTTGTTATTAGTTATGTTTTTATAATGAAATATTTGTAAATTTTTAGATTTTTATTATCTTGTAAATAGAGTTTATTGAAGATTTTTTAATATTATTGTAAAGCGCTTTGAGCAAGTAGTGAATATAGCGCTATATAAATAGAAACATTATTATTATTATTTGTTGGCTCTCTCCCGGGAGATACGTTGAACTTTTTACGCAAAAACTGTCATCATAAAGCATTACACATATGGCACTGAACTGAAGGTTTCTTTTCATAAACTTATAGATATTGCTGAAAAGACAATGATGTCGTCATCTTCTCATACCATTTTATAAAAAATACCATCTTCAAAAATTTCGTCGATGAGCGACAACTGCAGTGGCGCTATCACAAACATGCTCGCTAAGACCTAGAACAAGAAAGTAAATGGAACGCATTCGTTCCGAATGGAAACTTTCCGAATAAAAATTTTGAAATTTCCGAAAATTTTTGGTAAATGGTAAACAACCCCTGTCACAGAGAAGTGAGACTGGGATCACGTGATTACAAATCTGAGTATTCTATTGGTCAATCGGAGGGACGTTTCCCGCCATCTGGCGGTCTTGCCGTGGACTTTACCAATTTTTTAAAACCATTTCCGACACTTTTTTATTGATCTGGACTTCGCGTACTAGTTCTACGTAAGCAAGACATAAAATATAGTAAACACACTGGTTACTCAGCTTTCCCACTGGGGAAGGTAAAAAAGCGTCTGGGTCAATTCAGAAAACTCGCTGGGTTCTGGGCAGGCTAAAAATCTGCTGGGTATGGGCAAAATTCCCACTGGGTCGGGTTTCGCAGGGTCTGTTACAGAGGGATGTTCAACCATATAGGAAGGACGGAAATTTTATTCTGGGTAATCCATGTTGGAGTTGGTATCTTCATCGTTCATCAGTTTATTTTCGTCGTTTTAAAGCTGCTCCTATGATCTGTAATGTTTGAACAATGTTTTATAGCCCATAGTGCATTGTGGAAGCAACCCAATTAGCCGTATACCTGTACAATAGCTACACCAGTCGTCGGAGGTGCTGAAATTAAAAACCGTATAGCAAAGATTTTTTGATCAAGCTTGGATTATGAATAAACTTATTTTTTTAATTAATATAAGAAGCTTCTTTAGCCCTTGAGTCTATGAAGGTTTTTAAAATTTGACCCGATTTAGCCCTGAAAGTTTCTTAATGGTTTCTTAATTTCTGAAACACTTCATCCGAGAAACAGACTAAGTAACAAACTTTCATTCTCATTTTAGCTTCTTTTTGGCTGGGTAAAGTGAAATTAAATTACAGAATAAAATACTAAAGAATGGAAAAGTTAATAAACATTTTTAAAAGAATGAACTAGAATAGTTATGATATGATGATTAAAAACCTCATGTTAAAAGAATCATATCTGTGCCGTTAATGTTATTTTCATATATATAATCACCTGAGTCATCCTCTTTAAAATATATTCTACGTTTGTTCAATTTTTTATTAAACCACATGATTTTACCGGTGAACCAGTCAGCTTGGTCATCATAGAATACTTTAAGGTGGCAACCGACGAGGTTGTGTTCTGTTGTCCTGTCTTCTTCATCAGCGAGTTCCAAATCGTCGTCGTCAGAGGAATTGCCACGAGCTCCATTATTTATTAAATTAAAGAAATGCCTTTCTCAAGTTCCGTGTCATTTTTCTTGTTTTTCATATTTAGGAAGTTCTTGTTTCAAGATTTTAGCCCTAAATGTTTCTTAAGAGTTTTGGTATTTCAGACCCTAGTTTTTTATAAAGTGGTTTCTTATATAAAAAAAAATACGTGTATTTTAATGCAACAAATAACAAATGCAACAATTAAATACCGTGCTGTACAATCTACGTGTATTGATTTTCAACTTTCAAAAATATAGGGCGGTTAAAGACAAAATAATTGCTGAAAATGATTAGAAAATTGAGCCTGAGCAAAATTTCACTGGTTCTAAATAAAAAGTGCACAGCTATCAACTAATAAATATTTATAAGGGTACATCGAATCAACAATAAAACAGCAGGAAACTAAATTGTACCAGAGCAAGGTTCCATGTGAGTTTCTATGGTTCACTGGCTAAACTATCTTAGCGGGTAATTAAACGTGGCAGTTCGTTACAAAATTCATTACTAAATAAATTTGCTATTTCAATCATGATCCGTTAGTTCTTGGATACAAACATTAGTAAAAAGACTATATATTACCTACTAGATATAAACAAGCTTATACACGAGTGAAACCTGTGACAAATTCATGTCCAAACTTTACTAAGAAAAACTGCGATATTTCCAAATACCCGGGTTTTTTTTGTTTTCAGTTTTCTCGTTTATATTTCTCCTTTGTCTCATAAATCCCTTGTAAGAAGCCGTTTTTAAATTATATTATTTTATTCGGTATGTTTCAGTTAAAGTGAAAGAAAATATAAAAACGAAGGAATAATATGGGCAAGTTTTTATAGTTCTCTGTAGCTATCTATGTTCTGTTTTATACCTGCCTACATAACCCTTAATATTTACGAAGGGTTACTGACACTCGAAACTAAATGTCCTTTCTTACACTCCTAACAGCGATGATCAGACGAACATCAATTTCAGTTTCAATTTTAAGTAGTTTTTACGGAGTTTTAGTTACTGAGGACCAAATATATAGATAATGGATGGCTGTTTCGACCTTATAAGCCTATAGGCCTCACCAACATGGTAAAATTTACAAACAGGCATAATAGACCTTATCATGATTTCAGACGTCATTTTGGCGCGGGTAGGAAGAATGGCTGAAACTAACAGCATTTGTGATGAAATTCAATAGAAAATTACGTTCACAAAGCTCTAGTGTTAAAAACGTTGTGAAACCTTTAGTTTAGTTGAGAGACCACATTTACCAGAGATAAAGTTTAAAGCCTCTGATTGTAATGCCACAACTCGCGCTGCGGACAAATACCAATATGGAGGAAGCTCTATGTTGGAGCGCACAACCGCTCGGTTTACGCGCACTCCAGTTTGTGGGCGCACGTCAATTCATCAAAATAAAGTAGAAGCCAGTGTTATTTTATAAACCATTTGAAATAAACATCCACGACACCGTTAGTTCTGAACAATTTTAATAAAAAGGATATTTTGTGATCAGTTTCTAGATTTTGATTAGTTGTTTAATTATTTGTTTCTCAAAAGTTGATAAAAAAGCCATTCAGGCCTTGACATTTGTTACGAGCGCGACCTTTGCTTCTGAACTGAAGACTCAAGTGATTCTTTGTTAAAATGTGGCCAGCTAAAGACAAAATGAATGATCTCGCTTTAGGTACGGAGACTTCAACGGGATTCGAACCCGTGACCTCTGCGATCCGCTGCAGTGCTCTAACCAATAAAAAAATGTAGCAAAATACGTACAATAAGAGAAGTTCTGTAATTACTGCATTTTCTACTTTTTTTCCTTTGGTTTGATCCTTATTTATTTTGTATAATTTACAGCTTATTTGTTATTTACACGCTATATCATATTTCGTTTATTGTTTTTCTATCGTACAAATTTTTAAATCTTTTGACAAGTTTGACATATCATATCATATCTTTGTAAAGACATCCTTATAACCTGATGAAGATCGGTGTGGCCGATCGAAATATAGTGACTACAATTTATTATCGTTGTTTGTCAACTGTTCTTATACTTAACTTCTTACCAACTACGCTGTGAAGCTACCACTTGTCAAGCAGGTTATTTTAAGGGCATGAGGTTAATGGTACTGTGAGGTGTACAACGATAACATGTGATCGAGTTCGTATGACGACACAAACTGAATGACGATGGGACACATTATTAGATTTGTGACTGATCTGATTTTGTTTCAAATTGTATTGAGATTTTGTTTCAAATTGTATTGACACAGTTCTTACAAAAGTCATCACTAAATAAATTTGCTACGTTAGTCAGGATTTTAGTCCTATTACAATACAAACGTTAGTCAAATTACATATGCGAACTAGCTATTAACTTTTATAAATGTGAAAAATTAAATCTTAAAGCTGTGACAAACTTATTTGCAAATGTGTTTGTTATTTTTCTCTTCTATAAATCCCTACTTTCTACTAATAGATATGTACGTGGCAAAAACAATCTGTTAACGACACCTGTTCGTACATGAATAGTTAAAATGGTGAGATGTTACGGACTATATATTATCTGCAAGATATTAAGAAGCTATTACACGACTGAAACTTGCTACGAATTCAGCTCTACATTTTGCCAAAAGAAAGTAAGTTTTTTAAAGGTTACCTCTAAAATCATAAATTGTGACATTTTTTCAATGGTATTGTAACAGAAATACTTACTCGTAAAAAGGTTTTATTACAAGTTTTATGTTTAGAAAAAGCTGAAACTCAACTGACACAATGTCCTCATTGTCCTCATATGACACTTAATTCATTGTTTTTGTTTGTTGGTCTCATTTCGAAAGTAATAGCATAAATATGATTGTTTGTCCTGTGTTGTATGAAAGTTGGCTTAGCACCGTCCTAAAGGAAGTAGGGCCGCGTACTAGTGGATCAAGCCTGATCGATATGTAGCACGTAATTATACGTACAACCCTTTTTATAATCAGTTTACGATACTCTGACTTTATTTTACACGATTAAAGTAGATTAAGAAAGAATAACTAAAAATAGTTTAGATATGAACAGGTTTTAATCAAAAGAAAAACTGGATTTCGATATACCAATCTATGTAGATGTAGACAAAAACGTTTTAGAACAAGAGGCTACCCAGTAGCCTTAATCGTGCCGGTTCTTGCAAGTTTTTCAATTGAATCCATGAAAAATGAGAAAGAAACTTGATGCTATAGAAATATAAATTACTGTGATTTTGATGGGAAGGGGATGTGTCGCCAAGGAAAGGAAAGAAATCGAATCAGTAACCGAATCGGGAACCGAATTCAAGATTACTTGAACTTTGTTTTGTTTTTGTTTTTTTGATAAACCAAAATGTCTCAAAACTTCAAATTATCCTAATGTCTTTAAGTTTTAAAGCTGAGAAAAAAAGCGAAAAAAGAAGAGAGAAGATGATTATTATTTCGAAGGGGCATCATTAACAATCTATGATAATTTATGACAGCATATGAAAACCGGTTTAGAAAATCCCTAACCTTCTCGATTTTTATAACCCGCGTGAAGCAATATCGAAAGTCACGTGTAACGTTGTACACGTCACAGGAAATGATGTATATCCTATTGACCCTATGCAAAATGGCGGGCGATTTTAATATTCTTTTTTCTGCATTCAAATTAGCCCTACTTGCCTCGTTTGTGGTAAGATATTATTTTGGAAGTTTAACTTCAGAACGAGGCTAATAAAGCTAATTTGAATGTAGACAAAAAAATATCAAAACCGCCGCCATTTTTGCATAGAGTCTATATGATATACGTTATGAAACTCATGTAAGCTGGCTATTTATTGTCGGTAACACTTTTTCATTGATTTTAGGTTTTCGTACTTTTAAAAGGACGAATTGGATTGGAAACCAATATAAGCGGCTTTGTTCAATCGAGGGAATAAAAACGATCGTTGACCGGAAGGATGGGAATGTAATGATACACTGAAGGGCTTTGTGCTTCTTTTGTGTCAGTCCTGCAATAAACGTAGTAGTACTTCAACACATTAGAACTGAACGGCCCAGAATTCATACAAACCTTCACTCCGTCGCTACCTCGATATCCGGCATATCCTTTCCTTCCAGGATTGCCCTATATAGATCATAAAGTAAAAATGCAGAATTCCATTGAAAATTTACTAATGGGCACTTGAGTTTACAAAGGATTTTCTACACCAAAGATAAAATTGGTAAATCTAGTGCCACTATGTGTTTCTGTTAAGTATAAGTAGTTATTGACGGAAAATATTATCAATGCCAATGCTTTCCCACACTTTGCCATTGGCAAAGTAAAAACCCGTCTAAAAGAATTACCATACAGAATACTTTTATTTGTAAATTAAGCTACACACATGTACACGGGGATTTTTAAAACACAAGATAAAAAGACGTCAGTTTACAGTTAATTTTACAGTTAAAGACTAAAAACAACCAAAACTGTCTTCAATGTCTGGCTCTGCAATTTTTTTTTCAATTCTTGCATCTTGTTCTTGGCGATGTGCACACCAACTCCAAACATCCAAATTAGTATATGTGTTGAATAATTGTACTTGCAAGTCCTTAAACAGTTTTCAGTATTATGCTGGTTTTCTTATCAAATGACGTTGGAAAAACTTATTACTTCATTTCTTCATTGAAGATTTCTTGTGAACACGGTTGTTTCTACACAAATAATTAACTTCAGTCGTTTCTAAAACTACTAGCGCGGCATTGCTCAAGCAGTAGTTTTAAAGAGCAAATGCGATTGGATCGTGACTTTTCGAGATAATTCAGATCTTTATCAACGTAATAAAATGCAAGTTTGGCGGAACATTTCCTTTTTCTTCTGTTCGTTATTCTATAAAAGAAATAAAAAATGGTTTCCGTGTTTACATAACCTGATGTAAACACTTGGTAGATTTGAAGAACACTTGATAAGCTGGAAACCAATCCTCTTCGCGTCGTGGTTTCCTACGCTTATCTCGTATTCCCCCAACGTCCCGCGTGTTTACATCAGGTTATGTAAACACGGAAACCATTCTTTATGGCTTAAATAGTACACAGTTTTGGTGAGACTATCCTTCCTTTTTCATCCGGAAAGCTAAGTCGTAGGGATTAAGAAAAAATCTTAAAACTTTAGATAAACAATCAGGGGTTAGGTTGTTGATGAAATTGAAAATGATGATTAAGTTTTATTTTGTCATTTTGAGTATTTTGCGAAGGAGATATTTAACAATTAGACCTCGAGGACGAATGGACTACGAGGCATTAGCCCATGAGGCCGTAGGCCGAATGGGCTATTCAAACTCGTTGTCCATGAGGCCGAGAGGTCTAATTGTTTTAGTATAAACCTACTAA
>JANCMA020351661.1:0-11620 GCA_024336925.2 Zoanthus solanderi | reverse complement strand
ATCACAGTAATTTATACTATAGCTACACATTTCTCTATTATTTTTCATGGATTTAATTTATAACTTGCAAGAACCGGTACGAGTAAGGCTACTCGGTAGCCTCTTGTTAACATATAGAGCAGTCCCAATCGTGGTCTGTATTGTAAGAAAGCACGCAGGTAGTGAGGAGTGTTGAAAGAAAATAAGGCATAGCTGAGCTGATTAAGTTTTTCGCAACAGCTATAATATTCTTAGAAAATAAAAGAATCACTCAATATAAGCCTTCTTAAGTTTTTTAGTTTCAAATCTTATTTAAGTTTGCTCCGCATTCGACGACTTTAAGTTGTATGGTAATGACGCAGATTTCAAATACTGACGATCTGTGTCTCGCCAATCTGACAAGAGAAGCCTAATGGGAGTGACCGCTTTAGGTTTCAGAGCCGTCAGCAATCAGACTTCGGGAAATTTGGAAAGCAATTTTTCAAAAAATATTTGAAATTTTCTTTTCTATTTTTGTCAGCATAACCACTTTACACATACCTTTATTTAAACGGCTCTGATTTCAAGGTTGGAATGCTCCATCAAGTTTCCTTATTAACGCACTTGGGAGAGATCATTTCAGCAGATAACATTCCCCTATCCTCTAACACACTTAAAGCTAAAACACAACACGATTTGGGCTAAAGCTATACTGTCATAGGCCATGTATACAAACATTTTTTAAAACCAAATTGTATCAGAGAAATACACTGTGTAAGTGCAAACTAAGGCGTTATTAAGGTTTCGTTTAGTCAGACTTGCTTTAATATCTAAACTGAGGAAGCTGTAGGTAACTAGGTAATAAGTATTTGAATAGTTTCTGTCACAAGATGAAGTCAACCAGAAAATCTCTCGCATTCACGTGTGCCAGTATCTATAAAAGTCCGCGCTTCTAAACGAGCTTTTAACTTTCTTTTCTTTTGTCATTTAATCATGAAAATATTGTACCAAATAAAGGATAATTATCCAGGTTTCTCAAATTAGCCAAGCATCGACTTTTTTGTTTCAGAAGATCTCACTGTCTTCTCTAGTCGAATTCAAGAGCAGTTCATGTAAGCAGATCTGACGACGGTATATCACACTTAGATTCATCAATGATTTTTTCCAAAGGGCCAGAATGTTAGTGCAAACACTAAAGAAGAAAAAGGTTTAAAATACTTAAACCTGGATTAATAAAATAAATAAAAGCGAATGAATTCACGTTCGAGTTTGCAAACTGATTATATAGCAGGGGCGGAAGAGCGTTCTGAAACGTGAAGGGGCTTATCTTACACAAAGTCAAGCACATACGACTATTCAAAGCGAACGTTTTAAAACACTACTATTATATGGCATACAGTGAAAAAGCAGGCATTCCAACCACTGGTGCAAAAGCATGGCCTCATCCGCTCAATGCTTTGAAGTAATTGACTATGCTGAATCTCCATTCCAGCCAAAAATCAAAGAGCTGTTGCATATCCTTTGGGGCAAACCTATTTTATACCGGCAAGTCAAGCATGTTAATCTAAAATTATTTTTATAAAAGCTCCAATAACACCGTGCAATTAGCATTTTAAATAAGTATATAATTCACTTCCAAAGAGCTTTGTAGTTCACTATTGACGATTGCAAACATGTTTAGTGTTAAAACTGCTGTAATTTTTTTGAGATTTGTTGTTAGTCTAATAAGTCTAATAATATCTAGGCCGATGCTAAAAACTAAAATATTTGTCGTCTTTTTCGAATTAGCTCTTTTTTTTAGCATGGTAGTCTTCATAATTGCATCAGTCAGTGTATGCCACTTCTTTCTAGTTTTACGTGAAAAAACGGGATTTACGATGTTCAGAAATCTGGTAGAGCATGTTTTTCGGCCATGCATATTTGCCAAACTGATTCTATCCTGCATTTGTAAAAGTTTTAGTAATGAAAAAGTAAAGGGAAGGAAGATTTGCCCTGCTCCGCCGCCACGCGCCACTGTACAAGGAAAGAAATTACTTTCAGTTAAATACAATTTGTAATTCAGTTGGTTTTTCGGCTAGTTTCAGTCATTCTTAAATTTCTTTTATTAAGGTCTGCGCGACACAAAACTACTCAAGAATAAAGAATACAAATATAATTTATCACGAAACAATAATTACTAGCAATTACGGTTAAGTCTTGGGTACTTGGTATTTAATAGGTGTTGATCATTTGCCAATTCAGGAATTTTTCATGACATCTTTTTTAACCCTTTCAGTCCCAGTTATATTGTTGAATTCCCCCAACTTGAGACAATACTTTTCATTGAACAAGTTGGAGAGAATTTTACTTTTAATCTTCAGTAGTTTTCTCTGTTTGATCAATTCTTATTTTCTTATTACCAAATGTCATATTTTGTATGTAAAATGTAAAGAGAAGATGGGTGTTGAAAACTGCCTGGGACTGAAAGGGTTAATTAAATATACATACATGTGAAGTATAGCTATCACAGACTGTACTTGAAAGTTCCACTCTATCACACTATCTCTCCCTAACAAAGTAATACTAGTGAAGTCGAACAGCCAATATAGCTTTCTTTTTCTTGCTGTTTAATCTGCCCATAAAAACTTAACATACCGGCATGCACTGTTTAGGTTTCTAACAGTTTAAACTTACCGGCGTGAAATTCTGCCGGTGTAGCTTTGTAAGTTAGTGAAACTTAGGGCTGACTTTGTATTAAATCATGTTTCGAAAATCAAATAAGTAAATTGACACCAGTTAATGATTTTATTTGTGCTTTCTCAATAACCTGACCAAACGCTTTGGTCACATATGCCAAACAAATTTATAATTTCTTTCAGTATTTTCAAAGCGCGTACATGTTTCATACAAAGCGCCGCTCAAACAAGATTGAGCAGACTTCTTGCTTATATGTAGCGCCACAAAATTCAAAAAATGTTTAAGTTGATCATTGATTAGTAACCGAGTTTCGAAAATTAAGTGGCAAAATAAATTCATTTAAAACAGAATGTTAATAAACTCAAAATGGCGTGGATTCATCTCATATCAATTTGAAATGCTTCATTCACTAAATAAATATAATAATACAGGAAGTGGTCTTCTCAAAATTGCTCCCACACAGAGTATAGTAACGTTTTAAATACTGTAGGATGCGGGCATTTGTCTTCAAATTGTTTAAAACAACTTTACAATATAGAAAAGTATTTTTTGTTCTTGATCTAAATAAAGTATATATACTTACAAGGACAAGAAAGAAACTTCCCTTGACTCAGATATCGTGGGCATTAACGTAAGTGCAAACATAGATTACAATCCGTGAAATACCAAGTTTTTATAATACTGGGGCAATGCCCACAAACCAATTGTTAATGGTTTTCAAAAATACAATACATAATTGACTTTGCTGAAAAAAAGTCACGAAAACATGTTTACTATGATAAATAATCTGCTTATTTCAGCTTTGCATTGTTAAAATATCGAAGTAGATTCAGTTAAAAAAAACCCAAACCGCAAGTTTACGTTTGTGTTTTAATATAAAATTGACAATTTAGCGGTTGAAATTCAGAACTAGATTTATTATAGATATCAAAGCAAGACTCGCTTCCAGTTGCCTCGCTGGTGCTTTGGAGAAGGAATGGAGGCAAAGTTAAAGACGATCGAGATAGTGGCGAACGTTAAAACTAGCAGTGGCGATGGTGAAAGGCTGGCTCGTTCTCAGTCAATTCTGTCAAAACAGCGACTACGAATTTAGAAGACACTTTTGATTACTCACAAAAATAGGTACAATGGAAGAACAACCGAGGGTTAATAAAGTGGTACAGTGACGTCACAAAAATTAGTATTTGTCTGAAATTTATCGGATTTGTTGAGATTCTCCGAGCGTTAAGACTAAAAATTTATCCTTGCCAAAAATCAACATGTTGTTGCAAATTGTCAGTTAGATATTATCACAGTTATGCTCTAATGACTCCATACAAATCCTTCTAAAAATGGCTTGGTTCTTAACGATAGGAACCAGCCAATTTAAAAAGGATTTGTATGGGGTCATCAGAGCATAACCGTGGCAATATCTCATCACAATGCTAAATTTCAGCATGGAAGTATTTTTCATTTTTTTTCTTTCTGAATATTACAACCAAATTAGTGATTTCACAAATAAATTTTTGTACGTCATCACTTTTGTACTCTATTCGGGCACCGAATAAAAATACGTGATTTAAATCAACTCTTAGTTGAACAAATAATTTTTTAAACCAATTTCGTGGTTAAGTAAAAATGCTGACAAGTGTTTTACCTTCTCGCCAATGACAATGCACTATAATAAGTTTTTATCTTCAACTACTCATCAGAGTTCAGAGTCTGGGCTACAATTTATTGCATGCCTCACTTGAGCCTGGTTCTCATATAATCGTTTCAGTCATGCCAATGGTCAAAGTCGTCTCAATCGTGCCAATATGCCATTTTACTAATACAAATTTTTGTCAGTTTCAGGCCTCTCTTAGGGCAAAATAGTGTTGCTCGGTCACATTTTGTCTAATTTCATCACCAGATTTGCAGTTTTTTTACCGTCACATAGGACTGGGGAGAACGAAAAGTTACATTAGTAAAATGGTGTATCGTCCAAGTTGTCTCAATCTTGCCAATCGTCCAAGTCGATTCAACAGAATTTGAAACGGCTGAGACGACCAGGACGATTTTCTGTCCACAAATTATCGTCCAGGTTGTGTCAGGGTAGCAAAAGAATGTGCCCGGGAGCTGAGTTGAATCAATCTAGGTTGCTGAATTCAGCAGGAATGGGTCTCTTTCTCAATATAAAGAACAGTGAGAGACACTCTCAGATATACATATATGTACATATGTACATAGACATAGAGAAAGACCCTTATTCAGTGTTGTTTATATTAAGAAAGAGCCAGGAATGGCGCCCCTTCTAGAACCTGATGACAAGGTATTCATCTTCTTTAAATAAGAGCCACATGCAGAACGTTTTCAGTATATTTTTCCTGCCTTTTCGGGTTCAATATTAAACATTTCAGTTCTCTTCTTCCAACTTTTTAACCTGACAGTTGACATTTTTTATTCTTGTGTTCAATCGATGATTTTGTCATGTATAGGCACTCGTAAAGCTACACGTCTTCCATAAATGACGGAGTATTAATTTCAGCTGCCGTTTTGGAATTTTAGTAGTGCAATGCATTTTAGGATTGTTTAGGTCGTCCCAATCGCTTCTGAGTGTTTCTCAAACATGATTGTTTCGAAACTTAACGATCGTCTCAGTCGTCTGGACAAAAAATCGTTTCTGTACCTATACCAATTAAAATACGGAAACAAGCCATATTTACAGAAGTCTATATAAGAATTGATTTATTTTTTAAAGAGATTTTTAAATAAATTTTCATTCACTTCTCTAGCATCAGTTACTCAATACGAAACTCGATCTAAATCTGTGTATGAACAGCTCAAGCAGTGGGATAAGAGTTTTAAATACAGAAAGTTTTTTCCCTTCAATGTCTAATCAAAACCAAAAATTATGAAAGTTTCCCAGACATATTTAAGTTTAGCTACACCAACCGCAAGTTTTTTAAACAGCTTCGAAAGCCATTCTGTAGAAATGATGTGATTGTTTTTAGCTTAAGTACAATCCATTTCTTAATAATATATGTATAGAACGAAAGATGGATATCTTGAATGTTTCAATAGAAAGCTTTGTAAGTTTCATCTTTTACGCTATACACAAACACCATCGGCATTTTCTTATCCTGGATAAGTTCTCGAACATTATCACACACTCGGGTGATGTACTTCTTCCATTTTGTCGGGTTATTTTCGGTGAGTCTTGCAATACTGGCTTCATAACAGTCGTAGTTACCGTCCAGCTCAAGTTGAGAGGCCATGTTTCGAACCACGTTTCCAGGTAAATCCACCTTGAGAAATATCATGTAAAGAAAGTTAAAAGCTAATCGAACTATAACTTTTGGGGTTATTTGGAGACAGCTCAGACTTTTATTTGAAGGCTGATTTCCTAAGGGAGGAAACTCAATACGCGGAGGAAAACCCGTTGAGTTAAATCTCAGTCCCATGAAAAGTGAAAGCGACTCCAGAGATTCGGTAAACAATGATTGTGTGCCAATCGCCCTTATTGCAGTCTCGGAACTGAATTACAATGCAACTCTACGAGGATGAACCGAAAGCATGTGAAGGCGCCTCTCGCAGCCGTTTTACGATCCATGCATGACCTCGGAGCACAGCACCACAGTCAGTTGGTGTTAGCTGTGAGTCAATTTTGCGGAGGGAGGAAAACCGGAGTGCCGGGAGAAAAGCCCTCGGAGTCAGATTGAGATCGACCAATAGATCATTCAACATATCCCCTTGCCGGAATCAAACCACCGCGCCACCCTGACTTCCTATACAGCTTAAGTTGCAAGCCTTTTTGCTTTTTTAAAGAATAACTAGGAAACACGAACCAGTTGTAAACTGTTGGTGGTTAGCAGTTTTAATGATAATATGGAATTAGTCTTCAGGTGATCGTTCTGGTTCAACGTCGTTTTGCTGGATATATCCGGATACAGAGTAAAAACTTCTCTGAAACCGATTGCAACACTGTAGTCCAACGTTGTCTGTTTATCTTTGTTTGAGCCTCTCTTTTATGTCTCCTATAGCTTTCGATTGCTAGTAAAGTTTTACATTCAAATATAAAAAAAAGCTAAATCCTTTACGAGCCAGGTGGCTCAGAGTGCCGGCGCTGATCTCCGGTTTCTGTAGTGTTAAGCGGATGAGAGTCTTTGACTCCCCCTGGACGGGACACTAATCCATTGCAGGTTAGCTCCCAGCAGACACTGGTACTCATTTAGCTACCCCGGAAGGATGGAAAGCTGAGTTAGCTTAGGCCGAAAAGAAGGTCACTCGAAGATTCAACAGAGATCCAGCAGAGCTGGGATCCAACTGGGGACGTTGTGGTCAGAAAGCAGAGATCTTACCAACTGCGCCAAACATGCCGGCCCAAATATGGTCCAGCCTTTTTGCTCGAAGATTTTTTTAGGAAGCAGAAATATCAGCAAATTATATTTTACCATCTTTTTGTTTACATGAATTTTAACTTAAAAATGTTATTTGGAGATATGTTTTGATTTAAAACTTTACTGGAAAACGTTAACACATTCACTATAAAAACTCAACGCTGAAAACTTTTATGATAATCACCGCCAGTAGTACGTTAAGCTGACGTTTCGAGAATCAGATTCAGTTCCTTATTCACTACTTACGGCGATATCATAAAAATTCAGCCTTGAAATCGCTAAACCAAGTGTTCTAACTTTCGATGCACCGCAGTTTTTTATTTAAAAATATTCCACGAATTTTCAGAATAAAATACATACCCCAATTATTTCAACAATTGTCTTAATACCAAGCTGTTGTACTTTGGGAGAGATTTTGGATAGCATTTGACTTTCGTGGCGTTTCTTGATGCTTTTGTCTATTTTCTCCAGCGTGTTGAATGACACGTTGAGGACGTAAGAGTATGAAGGACCTGATGACGAGATTGACTCCGATACTGCCTGTGTGCCCAGCGTAGTTTGCTTAGTCTCTTTATGGTCCACAGCATCTGCGCGGCTAGAGGCAAGTTTTATGGTAATGTATTCGGTCAAGTCAGTCGCTCGCATTTCTATTATCTTTTCTTTGTTTAAAGACCAAACCTACAGAATACAAAGTATTAAAGTTTCAAATAACGGAACAACACCTTTCCTGGAGGCTAATTTTGTAAGGTACGGGCGTATCTTTGTTAGTTTTTGTTTCATTTGCACACATATTCTCGTCTCCTCTCTAGGTATTTACAACCGTGTCTGACGATATAAGCTTCGAATGAAATTCTGAAACGAAATGTTTATAATTTTCTTGTGGTGTATTACAGAGAATGGGTTACCTACTTATTCATAGTTTTTCTGTCACTAAGCAACAAGTTTACAACACTTTCCAGAGCCTTTGAACAATATGAAACTACATTAACAAAACAAATATGGTGGTACGAGAAGCAAGGTTTTACGTCGTAATAATTGTTTTCGTCGGGGTTCTTCACAATCTTATCACTTTCTTTCAGAGTCTACTGGCTTCCTGATCCTTTAACCTCTTATGGTTATTACAGGAAGCCAAGACCCTCTCCACATGTTACTTTCCTTATATTTACTGTAAGCATGATATAATTTCTAAGGGTGAATAATGAGAGTTGTTGTTGTTGTTGTTGTTGTATAGTTTTACATTTTTAAACCTCATCCTGTAGTTCGACTTACCTTTACCCATCCACTTTCCTGCTCTTTCATCAAGACCATGAAGCCAACCTTCATTTGTCTGCAGTAATCTTGAAGATCTTCCAATGAGTATAAATTCCTTGAGCCATAATAAAACAAGCTAGTCTTTACACCGGCACACCAAAGCTCTTGTGCAATACGTATGCGTTCATCCATCATGGAGTTATTGCCCGTGGAACAAACGAGTACGTCACATGAATCTGGAAGCAGGGTTTCTTTATCATCCAACACTGCAGTAACAATCTTCTCGAACCCGATAGACACTCCAACTGCTCCAATCGCTTGATGGCCTGCATCCGTCGCGGGCCGGAAGTAAGAAATTAACTTATCGTATCTACCACCAGCAGCGAGAATGTCCACACCACCACGCTTTTTTTTTCGTTGATTGACAGCAACAAACTGAAAAATGAGACCCGAAAAATGTTGAATGTTGTAGACAAGAGAAGGATTAAAGACCATACGAAGTTTGACTCCAAAGGCCAACGCATGAGCATGAAGTGCCTCAAGTTCGCGGACAGCCTGAGCACTAGCACGTTTTGGAGCTCTCCTCTGTAAAATAGCAGGCAATTGTTCTTTGAGTTTACCAACAGATCCTTCAAAACTCAGAAAGGCACACAATACTGAAGCTAATTGTTCGGAAACTTGTAAGTTTTCCAGCAGCTCGTAGATTTGTGCCTTCCGTAATTTGTCCGTGTTGGTGTCTTGTAAAATGGCAAAGAGCTCTTCGTGTTTGTCTTCTGGTACTCCACAAGAAACAAAAACACTTTTCATAATAACTGTATGGTTGATGCGAATAAAGTAGTTTCGACCTTCTAAAGACGGAAATTCCTTTATAATTTCAGCTACAACAAGCAAAACTTCTGCAACGGAAACTTGATCTTCGTTTGAGCCAGACACAATATCAAAGGTACATTCTAGCAATTCCGTTGGGTTTGTACCAAAGCCGGCTCGTTTGTCCCTGTAAACGACTCCAATATCATATCGTTTCATACTGGAAATCTCGCGTTGCGCAACAAAACGCGCAAACGGAATACGCAGATCATACGGCAGAGTCACAATGGTACCACTATGGTCCATCACACTCACAGCAAGTTCAAGCTGATCGAACAAGGATGTCCTAGGTACCAGCAAAGATGTCGATAGCTTGATAGCACCATGACGTCGAAATAGGGAAACGAGCTTTTCGTGAACAGCTTGCTGCGCCATGGCATTGGAGTACGAGAATCCTCCCAGATTACTTTCCATGTCATACATTACGTCTTGGATAGAAGTTACACGCTGTCTGAACATTGCAGCCATGAGACGTTTGTAGCGGACGGAGCTGGTTGATTTCAGTGTGTGTTGAAGAACTTCTTCGAGATGGCCATCTTCGATCTTTGGTGGAATGTATTGGCTTTGGAGTAGCCCCTGTGAGGTGGGTCTCTTGTCGGGTTTATGTTGAAGTAGCCACTTTAGGACCTTATCTTGTTGCGCCAAGCGCTTGCTGTCAAAATCACTGGGGAAGATGATATTCTCCTAAAGACAAATCATCTTTTAAACCTCAGAAACTACATCAGCAACAAAACAAGTTATTACAGACACATGAAAACTAATATTAACTTCTACATTCTAGTTAAATCAATATCTTAGTTTTCTTGTAATGAGAAAATAAAAAGTTATGTAATGATTGTTGTGCAACTAACCCTTTTATTTGTTTTTGTATCAAACTATTGATCATACAATTTTACGCATTTCTGCGAAAACGTTTTTGATATTGGCCAAATCTTATTTTCATAGTACTTTGAAATTCGAGAAGTTTACTCCATCTTGGTTTATGGCCACGTCCTGAGGGGACTGGTAATAGCTGCGAATGATGTCATTCTCATCGTAAATTTATCGAGAAAATAAAAAGTAAGACAGTTAAGGGTTAATATTTAAACAAATTCGTTGAATACTGACAATTTGTAAAACAAAAAGCTACCAGGCAATGCTATTCTCTTGTAAATTACGCCGTTCTAAATTGGCATTGACGTCATTCGCAGCTATTTCCAGTCTCCTTCACAACTCGGCCATGAACCAAGATGTAGGAAAGTGCTCGAATTTCATAGTTCTATGAAAAAAAGAATTGACCAACATCAAAAACGTTTTCGCAGAAGTCCCTAAAATTGTATGATAGTTTGAAACAAAAATATAAAAATGTGTTAGTTGCACTTTAAAAGTCAGTTATAAGAAGAAGGAAGTCTATAACCGCCTTATCTACATATTTATTTGTCAAGAATAGAAATTATTGGTTAAGTAGTACTCTCATTTTCAGCAGCCTTGCAAGAACTGTAACTGTGAAAGGAAAATTTCTGTCAACATTTATAGGCTATGCTCAAAAGCGACAATAAACAATCTCCTTAAAACGATGAAGAATCTCACAAATTCATAAATAGCTACAGCGCAGCGAAGCATTTTCTAAACTTTGCTCAAAGCATTGCTTTCAAGTTTTGGATTCCGCCGTGAGTGAATTTGCGCTAAGAATAAAAGGCTATTCATTTATCAAGCGTGAAAATCCCAGTTTAAATAGCCAAGTAAAGCATATCAATCTTAAAGGCTTTCTTTATAATACAATTGTTAGCTTCCTTTGTTTTCTGTATGCTAATTTTTTCAACCTTACATATTTACTTACTTACTAATCTGTAAACAGTTACACTGACGATGCCAGTGAGTACTGCCGAAACATGTTTGCATTAAAAACAGTCGTGAATTTTATCAAATTTATTACCAATTTTCTGCTATCTAGACCATTTGAAGGTTAAAAAAAACACTAGTAAAAACAATGGTAAACTAGGCGGACATGTCTTAATTGCTTAGACATTTCCAATATATTATCTCTTTTTATTCCAGAAAGCGAAAAAATAGAAAAATTGTTAGACAATACCCATAACCATTACTTTCTTCTTAGAACCTCTTTCTAAAAATCTTAACCCAAGTTTGTTAAAGACTTTGATTCTTTTGGTGACTGAAGTTCCGGTTGTTCAGGATTCTGAAAATTTATGACGGGCCAAGGCTACAATGTTTTGAAAATTAACACTTTATTTACAATATTAACGGAGTGTGCTAATTGAAAATGCTTAAATCTATGTGGTTGGGAAACGACAGGTGCACTGTTTCATGATTTGCAGATTACTTCGCAAACAGCCATTAAAAATAAAGACTTTTGCACGACTTAAGTAAAATTCTAGTCGGGTGAACAACATTTATTAACCAAACAGAGGCCAAATGATCTTAGATAACATAAGTGACTAGTTTAAAACAAATTTAAAACTGATATAGGCAAAAACTTTCTGAACACACAGAAACAGACAAATCTTTAATGT
>JANCMA020351554.1:0-11623 GCA_024336925.2 Zoanthus solanderi | reverse complement strand
AGATTTATTTTGAATTTGGATAGTTACGAATATTCCGGTGCAAAAGGCAATAAAAATCTATCCATATTTATTCTAAACTGGATCGATAAACAAAAATATAGGAAAAATGCGTTTCCTGCCAATATTGGATTTATATGTGGATATATAATTAGAACTGCATATACTTCAGTTTTATTAGGGACAGCACTGGATTACAAGACTGTATAGCCAACATGAAGTGATGAAGGATGAAGATGTGCAAAATGTGTTGTCTTTGATCCAGAGAGAACAACTCAACATAACCCAATTTTTAAATTAAACTTATTCTCAGGGTTATTTTCTTATCCTCCTCATTGATGAAGTGCTTACAAAACGCAAGCCAGCTGTGGATCAGCTACGAAGGGGATTAGATTGCTTGGAAGTTCTGTCTCTGATTCAGAAATACCCTGAGGATATGAAAGATTACTTTGTCAAGGCAGATGCGACGCTTAACACTAGATATCATAATCAAGAGTCTTTGCAAATGCAACAGGTTAAGAAGACAGTGAAGAAAACGAAAGAGCACGACAGGTCTTTGTACAAAGTTATGGTGCCTCAGTAATGGAAGTAACTGGAATGGGTATGGATTAATGGAAACTGTCATTTTCCTTTACAGTCTGGATTAACCAAGTTTCAGTGTTCCTGAGCATTTACTCAGAGCCCCAGAAATGTGAGATAAAAACGATGGATCATAACCGACTTTAAGATGATAAAACTAATACCTGATAAAAATAAGTTTTAACCCTCGGTTGGCCTAACTTCAAAGCATTTTGGCCAAGTTTGGTAAAAAACCTAAACTTGCATGAAAGGTTTAGTCAATTTTTAAAAGGAACTCCGTAATACACGGTGCTCACTGATTGAGAATAACAAAATTCCAGGAGTTTTTCAGGAGTAATCCAGGGTAAAGATTATATTTTTTCCAGGACCTAACCCCTAAAATCTCTCCGGCAAAAGCAAATCGATATCAAGTAATTTCTGTTACAGCAGCACCAACTGAAATAGAGTTTACAAAAATATAAAAAGAACAATCATAATTCAAATTTTTCTGCAGGTTTGCTTTGTTTATAAAACTGAAAAAAATTTCAATGCGTAAAATACTTAGTAAAATAGGAAAACAACATGCGCATTTTAAAAACACTTTTTCTTGTACATGTTATCTATGGAGGTGGAATTTTAAAAAATGGCGTAAGAATTTAAAAGACTGCATGCCCTAAAATAAATAAAGTCGATGCGTTACATTAATTTTCTGAACATAACTAAGAGGGATGAAGTTTAGTCAATCCAAATGAAAGTGGGGTTTCACTGTTCAAAATGTTCATTTTTTCCATATCTGAGTATTATAATTACGGAATTACCGACTAGGTTGTATGAAACATGAATCATTTGACTTTGTCACAACAGTAAATTTTTTTTTGTAAATATTTTTCACCGATTGCGCATGAGATAGGCTGTATATAAGTCTCAATTGAACACTGTAACAGCAAATAAAATAATGGCATAGGTGTCACATATGTATAAATTAGCTTACCTATACGGTACGACTGCTGAACAAAGATTGTATGTCAAAAGAATTAGTTACTTTCAGACCGAAGCGTTCTTAACCTCTATAAGAATTAACGACCCGAAAAAAGGTCAAATGTGGAATCATCACAGAAAGAACGTTCCTCAGAATCAGATTAAGTCGTACACATCTTTTAGTGATTAATACAGAGGGAAAAACAGAAATTCAACTTGAAGATGTTTGTTTGTCACGCTTTCCCTTGCAAAACATTATGGAAGCGAAGGACTTCTTACTGCTGATACGTCACAGGTTACCAGTCCCCTGCCGCTCGGTCAAATTCAAAATGCGAAAATTTTCTTTATTACTGGGTTGCCTGTGGCAATCCAGTTTTAAAATACCTTCCGTGTTGCTTTTTTTTTTCTCCGCGAGAAATTCCAATTTTTGTGCAATACCACCAAATATGGGCTTAGCTTTGTGTGATTGGCTCAGAAGTCGACATCACTGTAACAACTGAATTGAGAGAGACCACGAGTTATTTTTGAGAATCAAAACACTATTAAGCTTGAAACTTGCTTTGGCCACTGACCAAGTGAAAATTTTCAGAGCTCGTTATCATGTAATCTTTGCCGTGTGGAGTTTTTAAATTAGACTGCTGCAGTATTTGTAACCAAGTCTTTACTTGGGAAGCTCAGCAAACATGTGGATTGTACTTTAATAGATGACAAAGACAAATGCTGTTTCGTGTCTGTAACCAACACGCAAAATAAAGATGAATTTCAAATATGGTTGTTTTTCGTTTCATTCTTTTGTTATTTTGCTATCTTGTATGCTAATAACGCTTGAGTTGACTATTTTATGTTCATTAACAGCTAAACAGTTTAGAATTATAGAATATATACTTAACTGTTCGAGGGCTAAATATTGCTACTGTGAAATTTATTTACTTAATCCGGACACAAAACAAAACCATTCGCATTAGTTCTCGAAATCAATAAATTTACGAACGTAGAGTACTCGTTTCTCCCATGAAATTCGGTTTATTTTTGGTTTGAAAATAAATACAGCGCTTCATTGATCATCCATTTTCTTTCGCAATTCATCTGATACAGGCGGCAGGACACTAGCCAAGCAAAAAATTTGATTCGCATTTAGATGTCAATAATTGTTAATTCAGTAAGCTTTTAATTTGTACTCCGGAAGAGAATATGGACAGAAATAACTTAGTTTGAATTTATTAATCTTAATTTCTGCATCGACCGCAGAATTGACGAAATTGATTCAACTAAAACCTTGTAACATTACACCCCATGACCTATGGCTTGACTTTCAAAATCAACACACGTGAAAAACTGAAATTCCCAATTATCGCAACTTAAGTCCAAGCTATGGAGAAATTAAAGACGCTAAAAGCTTTCAATTTTCTCAGAAAGCTACAGCAAAAGCGTCTATCTTAGCTGATAAAAACAATTGCACTTTACATTGCCGTCAAATCTCCTGCATTTGGCGGGAGTCTCGAGATTTTTAACCCTTTTTCCCGGTTTCCCGCATAACGGCTCGAATCTCCCCCTTTTTTAGGATTTTTAGTAACACAAGAGGAAGTTTTCAAAACTTTGTGCAAGGCAAAAATCATTACTTGTATAGTTTCACAATAATCCAGTCAAAACACCATGAATGGAAAAAATATTCTGGATGAACACAAACACTGTCTTGTCGATGTCTCTGTCTACTTTTGTCTTGGAGGGAAAACTTGTTTATATGTCGTCAGCCAATCGTGGACAAGCAAGCTTGCAAAAGGCACTCAAGTTGTAACATGTTGTCTTGCCGGGAAAACTTGTGTTTCTGTTTGTCAACCAAAGTTACCTAGTAAAAGGCGCAAGTTGCAATAGGAGGAGGAGGGGGCTCCCATTGTACTCTTACATCCCCTCACCCTCCCCCTTCCCCAAAAGAGGCTACCCTATAATCTCAAGATTTTAGAATTTTGGGCATTGACAGCTCTGATTTTATGTGAGATCTTCATTGATCCGAAATGCCGTTTATTTATTTTTTTTAAACATGGTTTTGGCCATGTGGGTCTCCACAGGATTGTTTTGTCAATTCGCCAGTGAACGGATGTGTTTTGGAGTCGGTATTGAGGTAAAACTTTGAACACGATAAACAACTAGCCTTTGGCTGGCTGTTCATTATAGCCTTTACACCGTACTGACGAGTCCCAAAAAGGACGAAACAGCTGTCTACGGTTGAAGTTGCTGGCTTGGTCCAAGCTCTGACTCATATTGGTTCACTGACAAATGAATTTCAGCGTAATTTTCCAGCCATTCTCGATTGGGAATGAATTTTCAAACTCATCTCCTGAATGAACTTGATTTTCCATTTAGCGTTATTGGGGTGGCAGAAACTAAAATTAAAAATGCAACTTTTAGTGACCTCAACACAACAATATCTGGCTATAATTTTGAATTCGTCCCACCACCTCTTTCAGCGGGAGGTGTTGGCATGTACATCGACTGTGACCTGAAATAGACAGTAGTTAAAAAAAACCTCTAGCGATGCGTTTCAGGCCCTTTGGATCAGAATACATTTTCAGAACAAAGTTAACATAATTTGCGGTGTCCTGTATCGTCAACATAATTCGCCTGACCAATTCCAAAAATATTTTGAAGAAACTATAGAAAAACTGGGCACAACGGCTAAGATGATTTGCATAACATCTGATACTAATATAAACCTCCTGCATGCCACGTCGTGCAACAATGCACAACATTTCCTTTTTTCTCTTCAAAGCTTTAGCTTATGCCGACTATCGACAAGCCCACGCGCTTTCACAACAACTCTTTTTCACTTATTGATAATATTTTTACGAACAATGTACAAGATGAGGTAGTCAGCGGTAATTGATCTCTGACATAAGTGATCACTATACGCAATTCTGTATCACAAGTTCAATTATTGAACACTGCAAAACAAACAAACTTTTAATACGTGACTACTCGAATTTTTTTAGATGAAAATTTATCGTGCATAGACTGGTCGGGCGTGGTGCCTGAAAATGAAAGGAATGTCGACAAATTATTTTCTAGGTTTTATAATAAACTAAACAAACTGACCAATAAACATGCCCCTCTTAAACCTGTTTCTAAACGTAAAATAAAAATGTTTTGTAAACCCTGGATTACGGGGAGAATAAGAAAATCAAGTAAGATAGAAAATAAACTTCTATCGATGGGCAACACTGCTCTGTATAAACGCTATTGGCCATTCCGAATTGCGCAGGGAACTGGGGCGAGTTTCAAATTTTAACCAATCGATAAAATGACACCACCACATGAAAGATCACGTTCACAGCTGTCATTTGACCAAGTCTGATGATTTTGGGGTAAACAGAGACGAAGGTACAGTAAACACCTTGAAACATGGTTCAAAATCCATACAAACATCTGTAATGTTAAGACAGCGTCCCCCAAAACCAACTTACCTATGACATAAATTTGAAAATACACGATAATAATACGAAGAATTTCATTTCTTTAAAGAGGAAAGATTATGTTAAGTATCTAGACGTCCTTATAGATAGTAATCTTACATGGAAATATCACATAAGTCATGTTGCTTCTAAAATAAGCAAAAATATAGATGTTATCTGTAAATTGAGGCATTTTGTACCCTTTCCAGCACTCTTAAACATGTATAATTCGCTTATATTTCCATATTTGGCGTATTGTACGGTCTTGTCGCCTGGGGCCAGGCCACAAAATCTCATAACGAAAAAATAATGATACTCCAGAAAAGAGTCTTGCGACTAATGAGCTCCCCTCTTTCAGCTCACATGCTGTCTCTTACTTCATCTCGCCCAACATTCTCCCATGCAGTAAGCATGCTCTATAATAATGATACTCCAGAAATGAGTCTTGCGACAAATGAACCTCGCCTCTTTCAGTTTACATGCTGTTCCTTACTTCATCTCGTCCAACATCCTCCCATGCAGTAAACGTGTTCTATAATAATGATACTCCAGAAACGAGTCTTGCGACTAATGAACTTCGCCTCTTTCAGTTCACATGCTGT
Organism: Zoanthus solanderi; assembly: GCA_024336925.2. NCBI lineage: Eukaryota > Metazoa > Cnidaria > Anthozoa > Zoantharia > Zoanthidae > Zoanthus > Zoanthus solanderi. Next base: position 6,042 of record JANCMA020351554.1, on the reverse strand, counting down.
TCCCTACTTCATCTCGTCCCAACATCCTCCCAGTAAAGTTGCTCTATTTCAAGCTTTCACCTCTGCTAATCCTTGATGTCTATAACAATGTAACACCTTCTAATCTCTAATCTAATCTGTTCACTTACAAAGTTCATAATTACGGTCTTCAGCAGCTGGCAATTATTATGTTGACCATTCTCGAACAGATCATCTAAACTAAAAAACTCTTTTTCTAGAATGGGGCCAAGGATCTGGAACAGTATTCCAGAATATCTAAGAAAACTACCAAAACAGACCTTTAAGAAAAAAATCACAGCGGTACTATTTGAAATTCTTCGAGTTCAGGATACTTATGTTGACCTACAGGGCATTATTGATAACATTTCTAAGTAGAAGGAGAATAAGTAGTAGAAGTAGTAGTAGAAGTAGTCATAGAAGTAGTAGTCGAAGAAGTCTTTATCTATTTATTGATTCATTTATATATTTTCTTAATTACCCTTTCCTGTGTTCTGTATATCTGCTGTATATAAGTAATGTATTTCACTATAGTGTAATATAGCAGTGATGTAGATATGTTTTGCCATAGCCAATCAAGAAAAAATTATAGGCGGGCACGGATTTAATCTTGCCTAGCCAGCTTGCTGGCTCATGCGCCCAGACATGCATCACCGGCTCGTTGTAAACAAAATCTGTTGCATTGAGCGAATCAAGTACGCGTCTGATCAAACAACACGGTCGAGCAAGGGATTCCCCCACAGTAATTTCCAGACATCATTACTCTTTATTTGGTGGAAATTATGAAGCAAATAAACGATAAAGGTTGAAGCACATTTGATTTAAGATTGGTCAAAAATGAAACCTTCGTATTATTTTCATTTTAAAATAGCCGGTCACAGAGCCAGAATAGCTATCTACATCACTGAAATTGGATTTTTAATTTTCAAATTACAAAAAAAATTGAGTATTTTTTTCTGATTTTGCTTAAATTCAGTAGTTATGGGACGGTGCTCTTCTTAAGAACCTGATGAAGAATGTAAATAAAACTGACAAAATTGACATGTTTAAAATTGATGAAAGTGCACTTCACAATTTGATATAATTTATATATATCCACTATGAATATATTAATTTTACCTCCCATTTGGGGGAGAGTTACTTGATTTAAATATTATTTTTGTTAATTAATGTATTATTTTTTTTTGTGTAGTATTGGCAGGTAAATACTGTATACGACTGTACTTTAATTTATTCATGAAGTCAGGGAATTCTCTGCCCTGAATGTTTTTAAATTCAGTGTGATTGTGCATGGGAACAGTAGCTTCTAGTTGTTGTTAGTAAAGGTTTCATATTACCCATGATTAAAAAGAAACTTAATGAAGATAGAACATTGTGCAGCAGGATGTCATGAACGTTCAGTTATCAATAATACTTTAAGTGTTATCATTGATCTTGTATATTTCTGACCGTGTATAAGTCGACCCCCATTTTGCAGCCAAAAAAGTGCAAGTTTTAGAGTTTCCGTGTATATGTCGACCTCAATATTCTGCAATATAAAATTACCAAAAATACTACGTTTGTAACAAAAATTTGGGAAAGAAATCCAAAAATACATAGCACACAAATTATACAGTGAGCAAAGTATTTATTGGTCATTTCTTTTGCAATATTTGATGGCTCCTAAAGGAGCCGTTTTTTTTTTTAAACATGGTGTTTTTAAAACTGACACAACATTGGAAGGTAATTAAGCCATGATGATAATCGATTGTTTGTACGCAACATACTGTAAAGATCACAGAATTCTTTCTTGCTTCAAGTACTTATGTAAATGCTGGTTTTAAACGTTTTTATTGAGTATTAAGGGGTGTTAAAAGAAATTTCACGTTTTGATCCGTGTATAAGTCGAGTGCGATTTTTAGATGTGAATTTTTGTTGTTAAAAGGTCGATTTATACACGGCAAAATACGGTAAAATAAAAGGAAGATATGAAAAATAATTTAATAGGACAAATAAAAGTTACATATTAATAAATACATGATTGAGATGGTACTGCCATATGTTGAGGATGGATGGCTAGGAGATAGAGGAGGGTTTGGGAGGAACCTGTTAGAGCAGGGAGATCGAAAGGGAGACAGAGAATTAGATTATGAGATATGGTGAAAGGTCATATGGAGAGAAAATGTTTGATGGAAGAGGATGCCTTTGGTAGAAGGCAATGGAGAATTAGTGTATCAGGCAACTGACCCCTTAAAGTAGGGAAAAGGGTGTGAAAGTAGAGAGATGAAATAATATTTAAAATACAAGTACGTAAAACAGTATAGATGTAAATCAAATAGTCTTTGTAGCAAGGGAATGGGCATAGGGAATGAGATGGAAGGTCTATGGGAAATAAAAAAAAAAGTTGGCAATGTGGGTTTACTTTGGTAGTGGTCATCGAGTTGGATCGTTATAATTTTATTGTCATTTTAACATGAATTTGACAGATAGGCGTAAGGGAGTTTTGTAGGCTTTGGCTGCAAGCGCTCCTTTCTGTTTTTCCTCTCCATTTGCCATCTTCATTATTTTATTTTTATCTCCCGTAGACTGCCCACCACTTCTCCTACTATGCACACAGGTTATAAAATAAAATTAATATAGGTATACACTAGGTAGAAAACTGACATGAATATAGTTGTTAATATTGATTTGTTTGATACACAGTACAGAATTTATTGAAGAAATATACTTACTTTTAACTTTGAAATCATACACCTCAATTTTCAGTTTATTTTTAAAATCACAAATATGTCTTACCCTCTACTGAAATCCAAAAAATAGTGGTCTAGATATGCTATTTAAGATCATAATATTACATTAATATTCTGTTTCCTGTCATTTGTTGCAAAGGATGGCAAGGATGGAAATAGATTGAAACTTGAAAAATTTAGGCCAAGATTGTCAAGTTTTGGTGCTATCTCAACAAAAAAATACTAAAAAACTGATGGTGGGTCGCACTTTTTTTAAACATTTCGTTAGATATTGACCGCACAGTTTATCAGGAACATTTTGTGCATAAGTGAAACTGCTACAGTAAGTAGCAATTTTAGCAAACAAAATTGTCATGATATAGCCCCCTTAAGGTTTGGTATAAAGAAACGAGGTTTATATTATGAAGGTGTTTTTGAAATAAAAGTTGCATATTGCAGATGAAACACTAACAAACGATAGTGGTTTAAGACTTGCTTGGGGATAATCAACTTTAAGGCATCTAGCTATATTGCTCTAGACAATCCCAGGTGTTTCACACCTCAAGCTAATTTATTTAATTTATTTATTACTCGTTTCCAATTGCTTTCTAGGCTAACAGTTGACCTCTCCAGTATGCAGTCTGCATTTGGCAAACCTTCACTTGTGGTTAATATTTGGCTCGTTATGCTGGGAATGACATTTTTGGTCTTTCCACTCTTCTCTGCATGGGTTGCAAACAGGAGTTCATTTCTGCCCCTGCCGGATGTCGGTTGGGGCCTGATTTATGTCGTATATTTGGCCATCTTTGCAATTTTTCCTGTGCAAGAGATTTTTCTTTATGATATTCCACCAGCATCCACGATCATCATCATAACAGAACAGGTGAGTGTTTAACTGTGCTGTCTCGTACCATAGTTTATTTAGTTTACTACTTGTTCCTGAATAGTGCTCGTTAGATCAATATTGGATGGAAGAGCAATGCTGGATGATTGGGCACTGAGTGTTGTGGTACCGATCTTCAAGGGGAAAGGGGATGCAATGAGTTGCATGGCGTTTAGGGGAGAGAAGTTGTTATCTAGAGCATGCAATGAAGATAATAAAAAAGGTGCGAGAGAGGAGATTGCGGCGTATGGTGAAAGTGGACAAGATGCAATTTGGTTGTATGCCAAGCAAAGGAACGATAAATGCAGTGTTATTCTGAGGAGGTTACAAGAGGAATACTTAGACAAGGAGAAAAAGTTGTATATGTGCTTTGTTGACCTGGAGAAGGCATTTGACAGGGTCCCGAGGAAGGTACTGGTTTGGGCAATGAGGAAGAAAGGTATACCAGTGATGAGTCTGTATGAAGATAGTATAAAATTTACAATATTATGCTTACTAGGTATTGCGCTGTTTAAAATTAATGTTTTGATTGGCTTTTGTAAGCCATTTGCCCAACCTTGTACCCAGGTTCCTTAACCTTGGTACGAGGTTGGCCATTTGCCAATTTTTGCCAATAAAAAGGATAGCTTGGTGTCCAGGCTCACTCGAATTTTACCATCATTGTCAGACTAAGTTTCGGTCATTTTCAATTTTTCTTGTGGTTGGCTTTTTGCTGGCTTTTGGTCTTGGTAGAGGTACATATTCATTGCTTGATGAATTATTTTGTTTTCAAACTTTTAAAGCATATCAAATAAATGCAATAAGTAAACGCTAATTTTGTAATTTTATGTATTTTTCTCTTAATATTTATCAAAAGTGCGGAAAAAAAGAAGAAAGTGCGAAATAGTGCAGATTTTAGCCAACAGTGTGGAGTCATTCCTCTGCTTTTTGCCAGATGCCCTGTATAGTAAGACAAAATAAAAAAAAAACATGTTTAATTTAGGTTACCCCATCTAACACCATCTTCTAACTTTTATCATATTCAATAGATTTGATGTGAAGGTAACAAAAGTTTTCTTGAAGTCTTCTATCAACACATATACTGTAGCTAGCAATTAGAACATCCTTAAAATAAATCACAAGTAATTTTTATGTACATGTCAGTTGAGCTCTGTAGCAATGCATGACGGTTGATTTGGTCCGAAGTGGATAAACTAGGCAAATCTCATTACAGTTGCATGCACACAAGCTGTGTTGTTAGTGACCTGCACTCTCCCAGTTGTAGCTTCATAGCTCAGTTGGTTGGAGCACCGGTCCAGTATCAGACTTCACGGGTATGAATCTCATAGAGGCCTGAAAAGTTTTAGCCTGCAACGCAGACGAACTTGTAAAGTACGTCTGCTAATCAGCGCAACGTTACGTGTATTGGACCTCCCACGAAGTACTGAAATTCGAGTAGTCAAATTTGATTGGTTTTTTCTCCATAAATAAGTAATTTGTCCGAAACGAATTGAAAAAAAATTCAAACCGGAAATGCACGTGCTATAACGATTATCCAATAATATTTTGCGTTATATGCTATATCTATGCAACCAATCGAATTTGACTACCCGACTTTGAGTGTTTCGTGGGAGGTCCAATACACGAAACGTTGCCCAGATTAGCAGACGTACTTTACAGTGTTTAGTCCTGCTCATTTCGTCTGCATTGCAGGCTAGAAAAGTTTTTGTCAGGCTTAAATCTTTCTCAGTTTCTTTAATAGCATATTGTTTAAATCATGGTACAATGTCAGTCTCAAATATCAAGCTTTCATGTCTCACTTCTTATGCTTACAAGTTTGAATTTGGGTTTTATTGATATGTTTTTGTTTTTTTATTTTCGTGATCTATAGCATACATAACAATTATTATTCTTAAACATTCCTTCAGTTATTGTATTCTATGAAATGCACAACAGTAAGCTTCATGGGGTAGAAGATAGGATTAGTGATTAAGCAATTTTCAATTGATTCCTTACTGGAAATAACATTGTCTTCACCAGGCAACTAACAATAACATGCTATCTTGTTTGCTTGACATAACTATAATTAGGTGTTGTTATAAATGGCCTTTACATCTAGTCTGCATGGTCATACAGCTTAATGCATGTAACAGTTCATTCTTGAACCTTCTATTCCAAGAGATGATTACTCAGTTTTCTCTTGTGTATCACTTTTTTAAACCCCACCTATACTGGTTTGTGTTCTCACTATCCAAGATTCATACATTTACTGTACATCAAAGAAATTTCTATTTGTTATTCACTGACCACATTGGAAGATCAAGTTGATCCATCTTTTGCTTTGCTACTGTATAGTGAGTGTGTGTGTGTGAACAGTTATAAAAATCATGTAACTGTTTTTTATTATATGAAATACAGTTGTATACCGAATGGTAGCAAGATGAGAAAAATGATATCCCCACTCTCCCCAGTGGC
>JANCMA020351447.1:0-21509 GCA_024336925.2 Zoanthus solanderi | reverse complement strand
CACCCTTCAGGTCCCCCAGATTGCACCAAATCACACCATTGAGCATCTTAATTTCAAAAATTTCCCGGATCCCCCTATATGCTCCCGCTCTACGGGCGCTCAAAAGGTTGCCTTCATCAACCAAACCGCCTCCAAGTTTAATATAACCTGCTCTTCAGAAACATTTTGAGAAGGCTGCATGTGCACTTGTACAGTAGTTCACATCTAATTTAGGACACGAAACGATTTATACGAGGAAGTTCACATCTTATTCAAGATACGGACTAACTTAGTAAGAACAGCCAAAAATTCTGTTCCAAGGTAAGATGCACTTTGGTAAGTCATGGCTAAAACAAGACGAGAACGCTTGTCTTGTAGCATTTACACAAGCAGTTAGCATACACATGTCTTATTTTCTCCAGAACAAATGACCCTATTGTCTATTCCAAGTCCTACCCAGTGCTGCATATCTAAATCATTTTCCAAAGAGTTTCTTTTTTTAAAGTGTGTTAAGCCAGCTGTCTTCCATGTGCTTGATCCAAGTAAATTTAGCTTTTTGCCTAAATCAAGTACAATTCTTGCTGTTCTAGTGGAATCGGTCAGTGAGTGGTTAAAGGGACAGGTAGGAACATTACGTACAAAGGTTAGGATGTTATTAATTGACTATAAGAGAGCTTTTGGTCTGATTGATCATGATATTCTGGTTAGTAAAATTATGTAAGCTCGATCTACCTGTAAGAATTATCAACTAGACAATAGATTTCTTGACCAACATTTACCAGAGTCAAATGTTGTTTGAGTGGGGTTTGTTCCCTTGTTCCCTTCAGGGGTTTCCCAGGGGATAAAGTTGAGACCTTGAAAGTTCTTAAAAAATACTACTGCCTCAAAGATTAAACAGAAAGATTTGTCAAAGCAATTTGCAAATTCTATTTGACAAGGTAGTGGATTTTTTGTGTTGTTATGAAACTTTCACATATTTTCAGCATGTTTTGTCAAAAATTCTAGAAAACAGATGATCCAAAGGTTTTCTAATTCAAAATAAAATGGTCAATGGCATAAAAACTGATTTTAAAACCAGGAAATCCCAATAATCTAAAAAAGTCCTCCTTTCACTGTTAACAGAAAACTAGGTTCAGTTCTAAGATTAAGTAATGACTTTATTTAGGTATCAAGTCTTCTAGCTGGCCAAAGGCCTACCAATTTGGGACACCATCTTTACCACTCTAAGATGCATGGATAAAGACCTTTAACATGACAGACACACACACGTAAACACGTATAATTTATGTCTCCAAGGGTCTGTGACTTAACATCCTTACCTGAGAAGATGCAAAAGTCTAACCATTTGCGGATGTTAGAGCAAAGGAAGCAACTTCCCCACAATTATTTGAAGACCCTGAGTGTTGGTTTGGCCAGGAATCAAACCAGAGCCTCCCACACAATAGATTGGCATCTTACCAACCAGGCTTACCAGACGAATAACTCACACAACTCCAATAATAATTTTATAACCAACATGAAGGTAAAATCAATATATTTAAGTACTTTGAATTTTATTCATGACAAGTATTTATGAAGTAGTAACATCTAAATTAGCAAAACATTGCGCATCAAACAAATGTGAAAAGGTGTAACTAAATGAGAATGAATATATTAATATTAACTAAAACAACATAAGAAAGTATATTAAATAAAAAAATTAGGTAAATTTTAATATGCATTTACAAAAATGTAGTAAAAGTCAGAGTATTACGTCTTCTTGGAGCAGGTAATGTTGTTATTAAAGTCTTGTGGTAACAGATTAAATAACACGTAATGTATTGACTACAATGGTGGTCAAATTTAAGTTATAATGTACTCTAACTAGTCTATCACAGTTTGCATAGACAGAACAATGTGGGCAGGAAAACTCCAATAGCAATTGCAATAGGGTATAACATGCTGCTCTCGTCATTTGCATAAGGGTCAATAGCTTTAGGTCCTGATGTTTTGCGCTGCTTTTTCGGTTTTTCATCTTTCAACTCATCCGATTCTTCCTTTTCTTCCTCTTCTTCACCAGGTGCTCCAGGCACTGGAGCCAACTTTGGGACATCTGTTTACAGGGAAAAAAGATTACAGATGATATATTTTAGGATCTTTTTAAAAAAAATATGGGAGAGTTTTTTGGCAATTACTGTAGACACTAGTTGACAATACATTCAATTTTAAGGAACTGAAAGTTCAAACACTTATGATCTTCATCATGCATGATTATGCAGCATGTGGTGAGTCACAGTTGCCACTTTCTATGTTTTAAAATATGTTAAAAATAGAATCAAAAGCTAATTTAACTATATTTAAAGTCTATTTGAAACTATTTTTAAAAGTCAGGTATCCCTTTGTCACTGTGTTAAAAATAGGTTCCAAATAGATTTTAACTAGCTTAAAACACCTTTAAAACTAGCTGAAAAATATATTAAAATTACATTTCAAATAGCTATTTGTATCCTATTTGGCCAGGCTCCTTAAAATAGATTTTAAATAGATTAAAAATATATTTAAAATATAGTTCAAAAATAGGAAATAAATAGTTTAAAAATAGTGTTGAGTTTGGTAAGGGTAAGGTCTACTTTCAAGAGCCCTCTGTTAGAGCAAATGTGTGTTCTCTATGCAATGAATGCTTCACTAAAACCAACTTCATGATCAAAGGCCAACATTTAGGCTTGTATGACATTTTTTTGGGTAACAGTGTCAGTCTCTCTAATAGCAACAGGGTACACTGTCCGCGGCATTGAAGAAGTAAGGGACAAGATAGAGTCAAGAACTATCTGTTTACATAACTGACCCGAATTTAATCAGAAATCCTGTCCATATGAGTCGGATGCTCAAAACAAGTCTGTCAAAGTTAAATGGTTTATAAATTACAACACAACCTTCAGTTTTGACAGACTTTAGGGTCAGAAAGCTGCACAATGCTTGTCACATAAATGTACAAAGCTGTCACAGAACAAACACTTACACAATAAAGTTGTTGAACGAAACGATCTTGCAAATATGCTGCTAATACGTTTGAAACGAGAAGAATACCTATAACACAAAGCAATGAACGTTACATGTAAATACTTTTGAGAATTTTCTAAGAAATCAGATAAATTGGCAAAAGCCATAACATATATACATTGCTGAAATTTACTTACGTTAGATATGTCGAGGATCTTATAGCTTTTTCAGTTAGAAGCACTCCTGCAGTAAATATAAAACATTTAGTCCTAAACCGCAGTTATTTGATTATCATCGTAAATCAAATATGGTCAATACCCAATCAAATACCTCACCTGGTGAGCCTGCACGTAGACCAGTACCAGAACACCAAATCTGTTGTGGAAACGAAGCCATTTTTTTAAGTGCAAATGAATCATCAGTTTTCCAGTCAAAGAAAGTGTACTTACAACTGTCGTCCTGTTTATTACTCTAGAAACTGGAATAATACGACGCCAAAATAGCCGAAAACTACGATAACAAGACATGTTTTCAAATATGGCGAGGGCACAACCCCTGATGATTTCTGGGTACCGGCTCAACACGGGCCGCCCCGAGGGTTATATGAGAAGTATCTTATGTTTTCTTTCCAATTTTGTTTTAAAAACAGTTTTACTTGTGGTTAAAGATAATCATTTTTACTGCTAGGCTTAACACAAACAAAGTAGTTGGGGCAGGCATTTTTATCAAAACTTTTTCTATAAATTTTTACATTTTTCATCTTCGAGCTTCATATATTGAGATCGATGACGTCAGTAGCTCGCGAATGAGTGCGCGCGCGCATGAGGAGCCTTTTTCTGCTGGTACTTTGTACATGCAGCAATAAAATTGATATCCATAATGGCGTCCCTTCTTGGAAAAGTAACTCGAGTATCTGAGAGACTCTTTATCATCACGAGGTATATTTTCTTTTGGTCAATAATTAAAATTTCTGATATAGTGCTAGGAATTCTCAAATAACGGCAATTTTTCTTGCAGATTCTGGCAACAACTACCGCAAATTGCTATTGTTTTATCCCTGAAGCACACAAGGGATTTCACATCACATGGCAGTTGGTTGGGTAAGCCGTGAGCTAATATCATTTGACCTCTAGGTGGTATTTAAATATAAATAAAAACAAAATTACTGTATTGCAAACGCACAATCAAATACACTACGAACTACTAAATACTTTAAGTAACGTCCCTGAGGGATTTTGCAAGAAATTGATGTAGATGTAGATGTAGTGGTTACTGGACACTCACTGTTGCCCTTCCCTAAAATCGGAGACATCATGTTCACCAAAGCTGGAATTGAGAAACAATTGCGGAACCTGAAGCCAAATAAAGCAGCAGAACCTGACCAGATATCTCCATGGATATTGAAGAACTTTGCTAACGAATGTGCTGTGAATCAAATTATCTTCACACAATCCTATGACTTGGGCAACCTCCCTCAAGAATGGAAAACAGCAGTAATCTCGCCAATCCACAAGAAAGACAACAAGTCCTCGCCAAAAAACTATCGACCAAATTTCGATAACTTGCATTGCTTGTAAAGTGATGGAACATGTCGTATCTAGTCATATGTTAAGATACTTTTAGGTAAGAAACATTCTGACACCTCATCAACATAGAATCTGCAAGGGTTTCTCAACTGAAACTCAACTCATATCAGTTTTAGATGACTACTTCACATCACTGGACAGACGCATACACACTGACGTCCTGTTGCTTGATTTCTCAAAGGCTTAGTTTCCATACTGTCCCACACAACAAGTTACTCCACAAACTAAACTATTACGGCATCAACGGCAAAACCCAGAGATGGATCAAAAACTTTCTGTTAAATCGGAGTCAGTGCGTTCAAGTCTCAGGAGAAAGATTAGAATGGGTAGAAGTTTCCTCAGGAGTACCACAAGGGACTGTACTAGGTCCTTTGTTGTTTCTCGTCTATATAAATGACATCACGTGCCGAATCAATTCTAAAATCAAACTATTAGCAGACGATGCAGTAATGTATTCTGAAATCACCACTCAAAATGACATTATTTTCTTCTTTTCAAACTGACATCAATCTGATATCAACTTGGTGCAATACAGTACCTGGCAAATGGACCAGACATTTGGCTGTGGCAACCACCTTTTACAAGTCACTCCATAACGTCATCTACCCTCCCCATTCCCAATTCAGTCCAATCTGCAGATCCTCGCATAGGATCCAACTATCCTTACAAGTTCCGCCATATTGCCACAAATACCAATGCGTACAAGTACTCCTTCTTCCCTCGCACAATACCTTTATGCAACAGTCTGCCAAATATAGCCGTCACTGTTACCTTTCCTGAAGCCTTCCAAGCATATGCCTTGCCTACCATTAGAACCATCTGCCACCCTAACTAACTGCCCCACGGAACCTTATCTTATTATATGATGCTACTAGTTTATTTATTTATTTTAGTATTACTAGTATTTTATGTAAACTATAAAATGTGTCCTTTTTTTTAAAAATTATTCTATAAGTTAGAAATGTATGTAGCACGTTAGTTTGATAATTGTAACCGTGCAATGTAAAATGTTCTTTTTATTGATATTTTTTACCATCCTGCATAGTTGTACGACTAAAAGGATTAATGTACAAGTAAGTAAGTGAGTAAGTATCGTGGACGGTAGCCATGTTTTTACAATTGAGTGGAATCGGGCCAGAATCCGCTGACCACTGGCCGCGCTCGCCCCAGGAAGATTGAATCAAGAACTTTAAGGATTGAATTAAAAATCCTCAAAAGATTGAATAAAAAATTAAAAGGTTGAATAAAAAAAGCAAAAAAGATATTATAAAAAATATAAGAGATTGAATTCAAAAATTTAAATGATTGAATAGAAAATTCAAATGATTGCAAAAAAGTTAAAAAAGGATTGAAATGAAAATCGAAAGATTGCATATAATTTCGAAAGATCGAATGAGTAAAATGAAAAAATTGAACAAAAAACAGGATTGAATAAAAAAAAATATGACTTCAATCTAAAACAAATGATTGAATATTGCTACAATCGGGCAGGCATAGTCTGTACGTATATATGTTTCTTTTATCTGGGAAATAAATAAACTGAAACTGGGCAAGTTACTCTGTGGAGTCATTTATAGGCATCCTCATGGTAATATTGATAATTTCAAGGAAATTTCAATTAATTAATAAGAAACATAAAGAGAACACAATGTGGATGCGCATGAAAGATTTAGATCTTTTAGAAATTCGAAAAACACTGATAATTTTCTTAATGCAAACTTTGAACCGCAGATACTACAGCCAACTAGAATTACAGAGCACACAGTAACCTTGATTGACAATAGTAAAGTAAAAGCGTTATGCTTGTGGGATTGTGGGATGTGGCTGGAAAAATGAATATAACTGTGTTGTGGTAATGACACAACCACTAAATAGGGCACTATGGCCTCGTGGGTCAGAGAGACTAAGCCCGTACTAAAACCCTTAAAAACAGAGTGAGCCTGAATGTTAGCAGTCGTGGACAGCTGTTTAGGCCTAATTGGGTGTCATCAGCACGGCACAGTTAACATTCAGGCTCACTCTTTTTTTAAGGGTTTTAGTACGGGCTTAGTCCCTTTGATTTACAATAGTTTTTTGAGCACTACAAGGAAATCGTTCACACTATTATATACGATCTAACAGACTATCTAACTAATTTCTTAATCATAAGCAACTATTCTTGCCTCCAAAATATGATAAAAATATATAAGAGAAATTTTTCTGAATTTATTGAAACAGTTTTCGTTATCTCTGGTTCTAATGTCATTTATACGAAAAATCGACTTGTTAACGCTTAAAGTCAAATCGACGTTAAGAGCTGGCCGTTCAAGCAGTTAAACAACCCATCGAAATGCATCAAGTCCATCGACAAGTACAGCTCACATCAAACACAAAAATTATACTATTACATACTAGCTGTCAATGCACATACCATTTGTATCTACAATCAATCTTCTATCGAAAACGCGACTAATTTTATAGATAGACAGACAGACAGACAGACAGAAAGATGGATGGATGGATGGATGGATAGTATAGTATAGTTAACCTTTATTTATCCACGGTAATTTTATCAAATTGAATATACAAATATATAAAATTTGTTCTACCTAAAAGCCGTATATTACAGTAATCTCTACATTTAAAACTGAAATTGCAATATTAAAACTTTAAAATTCAGAGTTACAAGATACATATATTACATGGTGATAGAGAGATCGACCTGACTCAGTTTCCTTATGAAGGCCTCAATGGAACTCTCGTTTTTTATGTTGTTGGGTAGAGAGTTCCACAATTTGGCTCCAGTGAAGGCAAAACTATTTCTATAATAGTCTGTTTTGGGTAAACATATCTTCCATATATTTTGGTGCCATGCCATTAATAGTTTTATACATCATAATTGCTTTAAATTTATTTTTTCGTTCTTGTAAGTTTAGCCACCCTAATTTTTTTCTGATTAATTTTCTTTGGACCTTTTCAAATGTGTAGCACTAGTAATAACTCGTGCAGTACGATTTTGAAGTTTCTGTAACCTTTCGGCTACAGAGGTCCCAATGGCATCCCAGACCAGACAACATTAGTCAAAGTAGGGCTCAATTTCAGATTTATAAACGCTAGTTAAGTGTTCTCTAGGCACTATTTTCTTAATCCTGCGCAATGTCCCAATACCAGCTGATACTTTTCGTAACACGTTGGTGAGATAAGACTCCCAGGTAAGAAATTTAGCGTTCTGACTTCGCCCTCAGTTTGCTCTAGTTTATTACGATAATATTCCCGTTTTCTGTCTTTCACTTCGCGAGTTACTTTGTTACGCAATTTTTAAAAAATATTCCAATCGTCAGGCAAACCTGTTCGAGTTGCCGTTCTTTTTAAAGCATCTCTTTTGCGCATTCGTGTCTTTACGAAAAAGTTGATCCAAGGAGTTGGTTTATTTCTTGATTTTATTACACGAACGGGTGCGTGTTTGTCTAAAATATCAAGAAATTTTATTTTCCAAAGTGACCAAGCTTTGTTGACTTCATTGCTATTTTGAATATCAGACCATTTGGAGCAACTTTAGAATACCCCGACACTGTCGTTAATATAATTCTGCGCATTTGTTTTCAGCGAACGACGAATGCGCAAAATAAATCACCATTTCATTAACGACAGTGTCGGGGTATTCTAAAGTCTAGCCGACCATTTTACACGATTAAGATCAGATATGAACTTCGATTTATTAAAATGTTTTAAGTTTCGAATTTTGATAAATTTTGGGTTTCCCATAAGCACGCCGATTTTGCGAACCGCGAATATTAATGGATGGATGGATGGATGGATGGATGGATGGATGGATGGATAGAAAGATAGATAGAAAGATCACCATCACAATTCGAAATTTGTTTTTATTGCTATCAAAATTTCATACTGCTAAAAACTTTCACAACTCCTAAGTTAACTACAGTTCTTGAAATAATTCGTAAAGGACCATTTTGTGTTTGGAAACATGCTGCACTTACTACTGTTGTTTTGATCACAAATAGTTGGAGTTCTGCCATTTACATTTACTGTAAACTAAAAATAACTTTATTCAGTTTTGTTTTCTACCCTAAAACAGTCAAACCAAATTGAAACACCAGACTGAAATTGTTTGCATCTCAAGAATGTTTATGAAAGTAATAAAACTACATTACAACTTGCACATTTATCAGCAATTCTTGGTTCACATCAGTGCTTCTGTGACTTCATAATGAATATATTTAAACATACTTGCGCTGTAGAACTTTTCAGTTCACGGTTTAATTCTACAAAACTTTGACTTGAAGGAAGATTGTGTCATTAACGAGGTACGAGGAGTGCGCCAGTGTCTTGAGTGAGATGAAATCGAATTTCCCGTATCCATTTGTTCGTTCAGCAGCAGGTTTTTGCTTTGAGCTAAGAGATGCATCGTTAAACTCGACGGTCTTTACCAGGTCACCTCCCTTGTCCCGCTGCTGACTGAGAAGTGTTATCATAACTATTCTGTTGAACGGCCAAGGCAGTATGGCGTCATATTCCCCTTTGGTTATTATAACGAAAACTGACAGCTCTGTTCCCATACCTCTTCCAAAACCGTTGGGATACACTTGTAGCTTCATTTTGTATCCATGCTCCCAAGAGTAGAAAGGTGGACTGTAAACTGCAGAGTTTTCTGTTTGAAGACTTTGGAAACGTTGCATTGGCCAGACGAGTCTGATATATTTTTTTTCATCACTACACAAAATACAAATTTATGATAATTATTTTAAGAGTAATAAAATATAAAAGGAATTTCTTCATTTCTTAATGTTTTATAAACACTCTGCACAGTTATTTACTGACGGCGTCTCTACAGTGCTTAGCAAGCTAATGAATTAAAACATCTATGCAGAAATAAATTATCATTAGCACTAATAAAACATTAAATGATCATGAGGGGCATATTTGAATAAATCCTGAACATTGAATGAGGGGATGGAAATTGAATATGAGTCAAACATTGAATGAGGGGTTGGATGCTGAATAAGAGTGGAACATTGAGAAGTTGGATGTTGAATAAGGGCAAACAGTCAAAGAGGGGTTCAAGGTTGAATAAGAGTCAAACCTCGAACCAGGAGTTAGATATTGAATAAGCTTGAACATTGATTAGGGGTAGAACATTGAAAAAGGGGTTGGATGTTGAATAAGAGTCGAACATTGAAAGAGGGGTTCAATGTTGAATAAGAGTCGACTATTGAATGAGGGGTTGGATGTTGAATAAGCTTGAACATTGATTAGGAGTTGAAGTTGAATGACGGCTGAATATTGAATGAAGGTTGCAAATTAATTGAATGAGGGTTGAATATTATAGATTTAGATTTAAATTAAATTTATTTAATTTCTTTTATTAAAATCCCTATATTGCTTTTTTTGTCTTTTAGATGAAAAGTAGAAACCCCTAGTAATAATCCCTGTTATGTTTTTGAGGCTTGAAACATGCAAATAAGAACGATTTTTGACATCCGTCGTTTTTTATCCAAGCAAGAATGTCTTTATGATGTCCTGGTGCGATGATAGTAAGTAGTCTAGCCTCCGGTTTTAACTATAGAGCGTTTTCACTCACGTGACCCGACGTCTCCCTGTTGCCAAGCAACGATACTGTCCGCCATTGTGGTGTTCCACTGTATTGTTAGTATATAGGAAGCGGTAGAATTTTAGAACTAAAAATCTATGTTATGGATTATTTTTTTATTTTGCCTTTAAAAATATTAAAACTAAACATGGTCTTGTGCTTAATGGTTGGATGTGGAAATAAGAGTGGAAAAAACGCGAAAAAAAAGGGAAAAAAAGGTATATTTTTTTCTAGAATCCCTCTTGTAGTAACAACTCAAGGAGAGTCTTTCGAGGAACTCACTAAGACTAGACGGAGACTGTGGATTTCTGCCATAAGCCATGAGGACATAACAGAATCTAAGCTAAACACCAATCGAGTTTGTAGTAAACACTTCGTTTCGGGGAAAGCAGCAAAGGATTGGGATCGTTTTAATGTTGACTGGGTTCCAACACACAAACTACGGTCTCCAAGTGAGGTCAATAAGGAGAGATTTGAACGAAGAAGACGTCGCCAAGAAGTGATTGACAAAGAAATCGAAGCCAAGCTGCAGAAAATATCTGATCCTGGCGAGACTGTGCAAAATATTTTTTGAAGACGAGGGCGAAAGCGAAGATTGCTTCGTAACTGAAATTGACAACTTTGAGGGTGAAGGTTGCTGCAGCAATGATAAAGGGACACAAACTATTGCTTGTGAAACTGCTGAAGCTGACACTCAGACAGATGAATTTGAATACATGTTTAGCGCTACAAAGATACAGCCCTTCAATGAAGACTACTTTAGAGACTCAGTTGAAAGGGTCAGGTTTTACACTGGATTACCAGGATTTGATGTTCTTAAGCATGTTATTGATTTTGTCGCCCCCCATGCAATAAGGAAATCAAAGACACGTCCCAAATCAAGATCTAGCCGTCAGATTTGATATTTCTCTGTCTACTGTCTCCAGAATTTTTTCATCTTGGATGGTTGTTCTTGACATTAGGCTTTCCCCACTGGTTGCCTGGCCTGAACGCGAGGAACTATGGCAAACAATGCCAATGTGCTTCAAATACTCTTTCGGAACTAAGACCGTAATAAAAATTGACTGTTTCGAGGTTTTCATAGAACGGCCTTCTAATCTTCTTGCAAGGGCTCAGACATTCTTACACTACAAACACCACAACACTGTTAAAGTACTCATTGGAATCACCCCCCAAGGATCAATTTGTTTTTTGTTAAGGGCATGGGGAGAGAGAACTTCTGACAAATATTTGACAGAAAGATTTGGCTTGTTAGAGATACTGAAGCCAGATGATCTAGTGATGGCTGATAACGGGTTTACAATTGAAGAGAGCCTAGCCCTCAATCAAGCCAAACTTGCCATTCCAGTTTTCACTAAGGGAAAGAGCCAGCTTGATCCTCTTTCGGTGAAAAAACTAGAGGAATTGCGAATATACGCATCACGTTGAAAGAATTATTGGACTTTTGAGGCAGAAGTACTTAATACTACAAGGTACGCTCCCTATTGATTTCCTGAATACTACAAAATCAAAGTCATGTCCAATGGTGGACAGAATGATTCGAGTTTGCAGTGTACTTACAAACCTTTGTCCATCAGTAGTACCGTATGATTAAATAATGTCATGTTTTTATTCTACAGAATTTTCTTACTCTGCAATAGTACAGAAATTGTACTGACAATTTGGACTGAAATATGAAATGTCATGATATTTTTATTTTAATCTTCTCATTAATCATGGGAAGTAGTTGCCAACATGTATTAGACATGTTGCCAACATCTTCTCATTAAATATATTTGTTCTGTATAATACATTGTACATACATAATAGAAAATGAAAACATTGATGGTTCAGAAAAGGTACTCTATCAAGGATGAAAGGGGCAGTAAACTTCAAATGATATTAACCTAATATACAGTAGGCCATGTTAGCACATTATCTAACTGAAATATATTTAAAAATAGTAATACGGTCAATTCAATAATCGAAATAATTTCTACTGATAATAATACAAATAATGCATTTTCTTATTACACTTCATACTCAAGTTAAAAATCTTGTATAATACATGAAGAAATGAAACAATAAAATTTCAGACTTAACAAGAGCAATCGTGGTTTACTTATTAATAGTTGGTGGCTTGTTCCCACACAGACAAATTGAATCAAGCAGCAAAGCTTTCTCTATCACTTCATCTTGACTTTTTGCTTGCTGCTGCTTTGTTGTCTTATGACATAGAGGACAAAGCCAGGTTTTCGGTACACTACCATTCAGCACTTTAAGACAGGAAAAGTGGTAGGTAATAATTGGACAGAGGGTGTTGGCACATCTTGCAACCATCCCTGTATTGTGTGCTCTACAAAAACAAACTGCTTTTGGATCAGGTAGAGTATCTGGAATGTGACGCTTTTTTGTATACCAGTGCCCAAGAACCTCTGGAAGCACACAATATCTCCAAAAGTGGTTCAACTTTGGCAAGACAGAGTTCCAGTGCTCAATGCTGGGGCTAATTCTCTCATGAAAAATTTGAATGTTCTCTTTAACACTGCAGACAACAAAGTCACAGTACTTGAGTTCTGTAGTAAAGAGCAGTAAAGAGAGAGTAAAGATGCACCAATCCTCCCTGCCCTGTGGCGAAAGAAAGTGCGGTTTTGTGCTTGCTTTCTTGTGATTCTTATTTCGTCATCAGTCAGCTCAAACTCAATGCTAAAACATGCATTTAGAAGTTCATAATATTCAATATCCAAGTACTTCTTATCACGCAAGTTTGTTACAGTTTTGATGTTTCTACTTCTAGACACAAATGAGTAGGAGTAGGGAGGTATCAGACTTAAAGCTACTGTTTTTGTGTTGCAGGAGTCCAATTTAGCATAGAAATTCTCCAGTTCCTTCTCATTTGGTGCTCTAACGTCAAGATTTGTAGGTTTGCTCTTAACAGAAGTTTCTTCTAGCTTAAAGCTTAACTTATCAATATTTTCATCAACTGATTTTTTGAGCTTTTTAACTGATCGAAAGTCAATATTTTCACATAAGGCACATCTTTCACAAAAGTTGGCATAATCCAAGCACATTTTATCTTAGTGCAAGCAAGCTTTCCAAGGACTCTGTTGAAAGTCTCGATATAAAATAAAACACTGGCAATGTGCGAACAGCACTCCCCTTGACCGGCCATACAAACGCGGCAATGCGCATTTTTTATTGTCCCTGTACTTTCTGTAATTATCCATAAGGGAACCAAAGGATCGCTCATCTTTTGAGAATGGAGAACCTTCGCTATAACAACAAACTTTCCTGTTTCTGCTCGAGACCATCAGCGTATTGACTAAGTTGCTCGGCGGGCGAATAATCCATGTCAACTCTTTACTTTTAAGAGAAATTTAAAACTAAAAACTTCCTAGAGACGTTCTTCGATGGTTTAAGAATCTAAATATTACAATTTGTAGCAGATTTATTAAAGAATTTAACGATTTCAAGTAGAAAAATAGCTAGTCCCTTGTAAATCTCACTATGTAAACATCACATTCTGGACTCATGTGGAACAGCGTAATGGCGCGCCTAGTTGTCAAAATGCTTGTGACGTCATGTGAAAACGCTCTAGTGCCGCTGTATGCGGTCTCAGTGCAAAGCGACGATGTCTATTCGTTTCGGTTCTTTCTTTGCGAAATCAAACTTGGAGCTGCGGTAGAAATTATGTTGCACTCAGGGTCTGCTAACCTTTGTAAAATGCACTAAAGGGAATTTTGATTAATATTGGTTAAAAGGAAACTTTCTTTTGTTTTTTCTTTGTCTTTGGCTTTTCCCCTGTTCCCTCGGCCTCAGTGAAACACTGGAAAGGATTTTCTAAATCATCTGTTAGATCAATGAAAAGAATCTTTTCCAATAAAGAACTTTCATCAGCCTCCGATGAAATGTCAGCACCACTCTCGTTTGAGCACGCCATTTGTCTAGCAGCCAACCCTTTTTTTTAATCAATCTTCCATTCCCAACTATAAATATCCTAATTAGCAACTGCGTTTTTATTTTTATTTTGACTGACGCAACAACTTCGCGCCTTAAATATACCAATCGAACGTCTGGTACAGTACATACACTATAATGTAGTTGATTTCATTTAACGTAGCCCCACAGTCAGCAAAGTTCCATAACTTGCTTATATCACTCTATATCACACTGAAAATTATACATATATAAATCTTGATATCGGGTTTACACGGGTCCTTCATAATGAGCTGCGAATGAAAAGTTGGTAAAATAATTTTACGGAAATCGTAAAACTTTAAGCAATTTGCTTGCAGCTGATTAGTATAAAATTGTCCTAAAAACAAAGATTATTTACTTGTTATCTTGCTGAGCCTTAGATTTTGTAGCACCATTAAAAAGAACTTTTAAATTGAGCCGGGCGACGAAGCAGAGCGCTCTTGTACCCAGGCCCTTCTCCTGAATCACACATTCAGCATAAGCGGACCGCTCGTTTCCCAAACCCAACCTATCTCCGCCCTGTTCGTTTTTGTGGGAAAAAAAGGATTTTATTGATTTATGCTTTAGAAACATTTCCCCATGCAATGAGTCCGTAAGTTAAGTAAGGATTGATTAAAGATTGATATGTGTTCATTAGCACGCGCTGAGGCAAGAAATGTCTTAATTTTGAGATCAGTCCATTTGTTTTACTAATTTTTGTAGCAACAGAAACAATATGATTTTTCCAGGAGAGATTTTCATCAATTAAAAATCCAAAATACTTTATGCAATCATTTTGTTCAAGGTTAACATTTGCATATTTTTTTTCTTATCAAATACACGAATTAGTAGATGGTAGCCAAGCTTCTTTTGATAAGGTCGAGAGATTACAAAGTTTGATTTCTTAATGTTAAGAGTTAGCATATTTGAAGTTAGCCAATCGTACAGGTGACGCAACTCATCATTTATTATTGATTCCAGCAATTTTAGGTTTTTATCGGCGTAAAGAATATTGTTATTATCTGCAAACAGGTAAAAGGACAGTTTATTTGAATAGTGTTGAATGTCATTGATGTAAAGTAAAAAGAGAATTGGTCCCAGTACAGAGCCCTGGAGAACACCACAGGTTATTTCAAATTTGTTAGATAGATGGGAACCAATGTGAGTCGTTTGAAAACGATTTGTCGATTATGATGCTAAACCATTGATTGATGAGACCGCGAAAACCATAATGGTCAAGTTTGTATAGTAAAATAATATGACTTCTTTAGATCAATGAACACTCTGCATGAAAAAAGACATTTGTCCATATTTCTTTGTATGGCTTCTACAATGTCAAGAGTGTCCCTTACCAAATCCGTATTGGAGTGTGCGCAATAACCTGTGTTTTTCTATGAAATCTTTCATTCTGTTATTTATAATTTTTTCAAGAATTCGGTTAAAGTTGGACAACATAGATATTGGTTTATAATTATTAGCATCACATTCATCATCGCTGTTAAATATCGGTGTAATTTTAGACATTTTCAAGTTTTCAGGAAAAGTTATGATTCAAAAGATATGTTAAATATATCCGATAGGGAAGAGAATATAATCCGTATGATTTGGTACCTGGCATAGAGAAGATTTCAGACTTGACTTCATTTGGAGTAATAGCTTGGAAATAAAAAGACGATTCAGGGGATTTGGAATTACTAAGGTAATGATGTTCAGCTGGAGGTAATTTGCTTCCTAATCTGTCGCCTACAGTTGCAAAATGCTCATTTAAAATATTAGATATTCGATCTTGGTTTTTGTTAATGTGGTTGTTATTTTTTGGGATCAATAAGACCAGCTATAGACTTGTGCTTTTCCTTTCAGCGATTTAATACATCAGTTATCCCTTGCCACGTTTTCTTTATATTATTTAGATTTTCACAAAAGCAATCAAAATAGTAAAGCTTTTTGCTTTGTCGCGTTAGTCAGTTGCATTTCTACAATATTTACATCGAACTTTATCCCCGGTTCGATGTAGTTTATTCTTAATTCTTATTGAGATTCATATTCCTCGGATTATTCACTACTTAGACAATAACCTCTTTTTACGTTTGGAGACAGTTTTTATAGGAGCTTGCTTGTTAATGATTTTGTAAATACTTTTATAGAAAGATGAAAACAATAAATCAACATCGTGTGATTTCTTTGCTAAAGGTATCCATTGATAGACGTAAAAAATCGCGTTTTGTAGGGACTTTTGCTGTTTTTTTTTCCATTTCTGATATTATGAAATAGAATTGCGAGAAATGATCACTTACATCAGAGATAATATTGCATGCCACTAGCATATAATTTTATTTGATCAGGGTTGTTCACAAAACTATTATAGACTGGGGTCGCGAAGGTTCTATTAATGCGTATAGGTTTGTCAATAGTTAGAATAAGATAACAACTCTGTAAATACAAAAGAAAATCTAATGAGGGTTGAATATTGAATGAGGGTTGAATATTGAATGAGGGTTGAATATTGAATGAGGGTTGAATATTGAACGAGGGTTGAATATTGAATGAGGGTTGAATATTGAATGAGGGTTGAATATTAAATAAGGGTTAAATATTGAATGAGGGTTAAGTATTGAATGAAGGTTGAATATTAAATAAGGGTTAAATATTAAACAAGGGTTGAAAATTGAATGAGGGTTGAATATAGAATGAGGGTTAAGTACTGAATGAAGGTTGATATTGAATGAGGGTTAAATATTAAATAAGGGTTGGAAATTGAATGAGGGTTGAAAATTGAATGAGGGTTGAAAATTGAGTGGGGGTTAAGTATTGAATGAGGGTTGAATATTGAATGAAGGTTGAATATTGAATGAGGGTTGAATATTGAATGAGGGTTGAATATTGAGTGAGGTTAAGTATTGAATGAAGGTTGAATATTGAATGAAGGTTGAATATTGAATGAGGGTTGATTATTGAATGAGGGTTAAGTATTGAATGAGGGTTGAATATTGAATGAGGGTTAAGTATTGAATGAAGGTTGACTATTGAATGAGGGTTGAATATTGAATGAGGGTTAAGTATTGAATGAGGGTTGAATATTGAATGAGGGTTGAATATTGGATGAGGGTTATATATTGAATGAGGGTTGAACGCTGAATGAAGGTTGAATATTAAATGAAGGTTGAACATTGAATAAGTTTGAATATTGAGTGAGCATTAAATAGGATATTGAATGGTGAAAATGGTGTTCAGTGTTGAATATGTCCTTGAATTGAACAGTGCTACAATTTTCTTGGCACATGCGCAGAAATAGATATTTATCACAACATCAGCAAGTTTTGCAGAGATATATTTTCTCTCTGAGTTTTGTATTCCATATGTTATTACTTTGAAATAATTGTCAAACTACTGCTATTTGGAACCTTTGGATATATAAAACTTATAGAAATTTATATAAAACTTTTTTGGTAAAATATAAAACTTGTCAATCAAAACTTCAAAAGATTAACGTTAATATTTTTATTTTCTTTGAGATAGCAACTTTAGAGCTTGCTGTCATTGCTGTCATTTATAATGACTTTCACTAATACAAAACACGCTTCGTTTTATAAAACTTGTTTCAAAATATAGAACTTTCAATGAACCGCAGAACAATGGTCAGCGGTTAGTTTTGTGAGGCCTTTCTCTCTTCTTTCTCTTAAGGGCCGTGCAAACGGACGCAACATTGTTGGGCCTAAAACTCACAACTCACAACAATGTTGAGACTAGCGCATGCGCATTGCAATCTTTATCTATGGACAAGTCTTGAAAATAAACACAGCGCGCCAAGTCGTAGCGCGTTGTTTTTGTGCTGGATTGTTTTTAAAATGGCAATGTTATTTAAATATTCTTTCTTCTCTCTACGTCTGATCCACGCTCTAATTTTGGCCCAATGCTTTCTCTTTCTCTCATCTTAAATAGTTTCGTCAAGGGCTAAAATGGCCAGGCATTTACGCGCGTTTAGTCGACTTATATCGTATACAACACCAGGCAAAGACAAAATGGCAGACAACCCAAAGTTTACAAGGAATGATGGGTAGAAAGTATTGCTTTTTGCCTAAAATTTGGGAGTTGTTGCGTTCGTTTGTACGGACCACCTAACAATCGCCAACAACTTCCAACATCGTTGGACCCTATAATGTTGGCACTTAATTGTTGCGTCCGTTTGCATAGGCTTTTAGGCCTCTTCATCCAAGGTGGGGAATAAGGCCAGTATCAACAACTTCACAGGTAGTGTTCAGCGTAGAGATCTGTTCCACCATGCTGCTGGTCTTTTTGTAGAGCTCTTTATTGGAAATAACTTTAGGTCAAAATATGCCGCAAATTCTTACACATCAGTTGTGGAAAATTCTTCATGTTGCTTTCCAAAACCCTGTGAACCATAAAGTAGAACTGACTTGACATTGCTGTTGTAAATGCATATGTTTGATTGTAGCTAGGCTGTACTTGCTTGGACTTCCAGACTGGACGAAGTACAGCAAAAGTCCGTTGTGCCTTCCCGAGACTTGTGCATATGTCTTATCCGGTTGCATTGTCATGAAACAGGAAGTTTTACAAAACAGTGCTAGACTCGTCGAAGATCGAATAGTTGCCTTGTATTAGTATTTAGTTTTGGTCAAAATCAACAGCAACTCTTACAGAGCAGACAAAAATACTAGGGCGAAAAATTGAATGTTGAATAAGCTTGAACATTGAATGAGGGATTCGATTCAATTTCCTGATCATTGGGAATTTATCGAAGACTATTGGAGCAATACAAAGGTCGAGTTCATCAGTCTAATTCTTTTACTACACATTTAGGGTAGATAATCATATTCGTGTGATAAGGCTGTGAACAAAACCATATCAACGAAATGATATAATAGCACTTCATGGTAAAATGGTCCAATGAAGTGATTCGATAGAAATACCTTTAGCCAATCACATAGCTTGTAGTACTGTAGCACGAGTTTGGCGACCTACGCCTCCCGCCGTTTTTCAAACAAATTTTGACTTTGTCGCGGTTTATTAGTTTTTTGACGGACGATATTTCGGGATTTTTAGACTAAAATGAGAAAAACATTAAAAACGACAAAGTAAGACATCTTTTTTAAGCAAAAAGGTGAGAAATATCAGTCTGAAAAATTCACTCCAAAGGAGCTGCTTGATAATTTCTCTGTTGCAAGAGTTTTTTGTCAGCGTAAGAAAACAAGACGGAACGAATTACGAACCACCCTCTTTGCGATGTACGTTGTTTTTCAATCTTTATATTGAAATTGGATATTAAATAGTGTGTTTACTTTGTGCTTTCTAATTCCAATAATTCCAGTTTTCTAGTTTTCTTGAAATTAACTTTGAAATTTGATCCTTTAGACATTGGTGATATATTGTCAATCTTTTTCGTGTTTGTATGTTGTTCCATCTACTCTAAATTGTGTAATAAGCAAATTATAAAATGTCAATAGCTTGATATCATTTTTGTTCACTCTTTGTTTTTTTTTTATTATATCACTCACTCGCTCGCGGGCTTGCTCGTGTTTGATATGATACAAAACACTCGTGAATAAAAACGATATCAAGCAATTAACATGTAATAATCTCTACATAAAAATTTCATATCCTCAGATGAGCCTGTTGATGGAGGCAGAGCCGCATAGACAAAGACCACCTTCTGAGCTTGAGGGAGTTGGGATTTTGATAATCAAAAATTGGCTCCTTCCTTGAAGTGTTCTTCCGGGAGTATTACGCAACACTAGTACTGTTACTAAAGGCGATTTCGACCAAAACTAAACACCGATGCAAGACAACTGTTTGGTCTTCGAATAGTCTAACCATGTATTGTAAAGTTTCTTTGCTTGATAAAAACAAATTCCTTTGAAGATTGTTAGAAATGAAAGGTAGTCCGTTCAAATAATTTAGAATGTTTGTTACAACGTTTAACGCCATGTTGAAGGAAGCTTCGCGTACAAAACTGCTGACCTTCGTTACTGCCGTCTATTAGATGTTCTATATTTTGAAATAGTTTTTTAGGTCTACATTTTATATATTTTCATTAAGTTTTATATACTTTAATTTAAGAAATAAAATATTTTCTCTTTGACTTCAGAGCCTGGTGAAAACCGAGGCGGAGTTTGGGAGAATTCGAGAGCAGATCAATCAAAACTAACCCGAGACACAGTCGAGGGTTTTCATCTGCTTGAGAACTGTTACAAACTTTGCTGAAGTTTTCACCAGGCTGCAAAGGCACGGAGAACATGTTATGTGGAGAACATGTTATGTTTCCTTTAATTTAATCATAAAATTAAGCGATAACATGTTGTATTGACGACGTTTCGACGTTAGCTAACGTCATTTTCAAGTCAACGTTATTGAAGCAAAGCGAAGTTTATATACATTTTTTAATATATTTCAAGCATGGTTGAATTGCACAACAAAAGTAACAAAAAGAAAAGAAAAACAAAAGCAAAACTTAAAAAGTATCAAACAAAAAGTTTGGCACGAATAGAATCTGATTGGCATTCAAATTGGGTTTAATTTTCTGAATAAATAACATTTTATCGATGAGACAATCATATTTGCTTCTGCATTTCTTTAGAACTTTAAATTGAGAATCTTTGACCGAAATATATTCAAAAATGTATATAAACTTCGCTTTGCTTTAATAACGTTGACTTGAAAATGACGTTAGCTAACGTCGAAACGTCGTCATTACAACATGCTATCGCTTAATTTTATGATTAATTTATTTAATAAGAATTGCCTTCTCCGAACTTTTTTAAAACCTGCTTTTTTTAAATAAAAAACGAAAACACACTGAGACGATATTTTTATGTTTCATAATAGTGCATTTTAATTTACAAAGAAGTAACGACAACAAAAACATGTAAATTTAACCACTCGTGGTATTCAGAAGAAGCCGACAGTTAATTTTGATAGTTAGTCGATCTTCAGAACTACTCAGTCTTATGCCAAGAACATTCAAAGAAAAGTTATTTGAAAGTTGTCGTAAAAAATTGCAGCAGCTATAAATGATGGCGGCTTGACAACAGAAAACTGTTCCTTAATTCTAGAAAATTTTATGGTTCCTTAATTAAGATCTACCGGAAGCTGTCAAATAAGATAACTAGAGCAATTGAGTGTGAAAGAGTAATTGACATAAATATTAGTAGAACTAAAATTGTGCCGCACGCATTTTTTTGGGTGTTACTAATCCACGGAAACCCCGGAAACGGAACCGGAAACCGACGGAACACCACGGAACACTACGGAACACCCTCAAAATGTGTTTTTCTGCATAAATCTGACTACCGTTACGGATTTTTTCTAAGTTTTCAACATCCACAAGAAAAATAGGCAGTCGAGGTCTGCATGTGACTCAGGCGAAACAGGTTTAGTTATATTTGTGGCTCAAAATGCAGAAAATCATTTACAAAGAAGGCCCAAGG